>VXBW01007406.1:1301-51183 GCA_013400375.1 Thinocorus orbignyianus
TCAGAACCATGACAAACAGTAACCACAACACTGGAGTCTTTTGAAACAAGGGAGTGAGTCTGAAAACTACAGAAGGCACACCAAAATTTGTAGCAGAGGGTAGTGCTGTGGGGATGGGAACAGAGCAGGGTTTGGCAGTGCCAGGGATAGCCCTGCCTAGCACAGAAGGTGCAGCATCCATGTGGCATGGGGGGGACACAGCCAGCACCCAGCAGAGGGACCCCATGCCTGTGGCCCCACGGGGCTTCCTCAGTGGTGTGGAGATCCAGGGGGTGTTGGGAGAAGCAGGGGGTTGCAGATAGCTGGAGCAGCCACAGACCCCAAAGCAGGGGTGGGCAAGGAGGAGAGCCCCACACTCAGGGGAGCGGGGTGGGCACTTGTCACTCCCTGGATGGGATTTGAACCTTTGGGAATTAGTTATAGGAGAGTGTTAAAAATTTTGTAGGAGTTTATTAAATGTGAGTGTCTAGCATTGTGGTTTATCTGTTGGCATTGATCTTGAATACACTATTCACTGATTGCTGGCTAATTACATGCCGCTAATAAATCATTAAGCCTCTTCAGTCTTGAGTTGGTTTTAAATTACGTGAACTGAGCAGTTCTTCTCTGTGACAGTTATGCACATGAACGTCCCTCAAAGTTACCAGCAGCTTATGTGAAATGCAGTGAGGTGAGCTTTCTTTTCCTTTTTACAGGAACACATCTTGAAAATGCATTTTGTCTTAAATGGCATCTGCTGCTCTTTCTGCCTGGCTCTGAAGGCTCTGAAATAAAGAAGGAATTATTCCAAAGCAAAAAAAAAAAAGCGGGGGAGGGGGAGGGGGGGGGAATACTGAGAGAGAATAAGCATGAGTTGAAAGAAATAATGACGAAGAATGGAGTAGAAAGCTAGGTCTCTCAGAGTGACCATCCACAAAAAAAAGAAATCCAAGTTCTGACTTGGCAGAGGAGTGCTCTATCCCTCATTTTCTGTCAAACTTAATATCTGCCTGTCTCAGCCCTACTGCCAGTAACAAGCAGAGGCTGCAGACTCTCTAGCATACTTGTCTACAAGTAGCTGGAGAGGACAGAACTTCCTTCACAGTATCATTTGTTGTAAGAAACCACATTTGAAAACTTGAAAAGTCCTTAGGCATTTACCTGGAAAGACTAAGCTGCTAAAGAAGGAAGAAAAGCCATACATCAGAAAGAAAACAGGCAGCCACGTCAATGGTTAAGTCAGCCACCCCCTCCCAAGTACATCTCCCTGGGGAGAAGTTTTAGCAGAGATGACACACTGGGACTGCATCTCATCACTTGTTAATATAAAAAGATACAGTGCAATAACTGGTGAATCCTGCTTGGTTTATCACTGCTACCTCAGAGATTTGAGATCATTAAAGGTATGTGACTCCTGTGGAGTCATAGGAAACTGGAGAGTGAGTTGTGCTTATTTAGTTGGATGAACAGTCTTGAGATAGAAAAATTAACTGTATACAATTTAAATATTTTTATTTCTATTGACAAAGTTATCATATGTGTTCCTGGTCAGCAATACAGTGACTAAAGAAGATAGTGCTTAATGGAAGAGTGGAGAGGGCTGTGAAATTAAAATCCAATTAATCTATGATTAAATGCACTAAGATATATGAGTACCACTTTACTGAAGCCAAGAAAGAATATATTAAAGCTGCATGATGTATAATACAATTTCAAAAACAAATTCTAGACAGTGTATTGGACATATTACCAAAATACAAGCTATCAACTGAAAAATGTTTTAAAACGTCCTCTGTTCCACCTGAGAAATGTGTTTGTGTATATAATTTATGCTGATTTTACATGAAAAAAACCCCACAACACGCTCACTTTACAGTGTAGCCTGACAGGTTCTAGTCACTTGCTGAGATTTGGGCACACAACAATGATGTTACTACGTTCCTTGATCTTGTAACTTTGAAAGGCAGTGAGCTGAAGTAACTTAAATATCAAATATCCATTAACAAGTATTTTTTTAAAGCAGCTTTATTTTCACCATGGAAGAAGTAATGCACTTCACTTATCCAGTTGTGAGAGACTAATGAAAAAAAAGGGATTTTTGTGTCGAGAAGAGGGAGTTTGGTAAGATGAAACCTGCATGCAGGCTAATCTCATACTGATTACAGTGCAACAATAAAACAGAGAAAGAAGCAGTTAAGCAGAGCTCCCTGCCTTCTGTTTGGAGAAAACATAGCCAAAATGAATTTTCCCTATTCTAACTCCAGCAACATCATTGAGAGGGACAGCAGAAATTTATTTGACCCAATAACTTCTGCAGCCAGCCCATTTAGACAACAAGAACAGTGCTAGGCACAATCTAGCACCATGAGTTCTCCAAGAGAATGAAGCCCAGTGTGTTGCTGTTGTTATCATTCCTGGAGAACAAAATAATCTGCTCTCTTTGCATTGCCTGGACCAATGGGAGTCACGGCTCAGTGACATGATTTCCTTAATGAAGAGAATGCTCTAGGAAGCTGCACGCAAATTAGGAAATAAGGATGCTGCAACAAAGCTCGTGCTAAATGCTCTGGTGTTGTTTTCAAAGTGAGAAAAGAGTCTGCTAGTTAAATGGTGTCAAAAATAAAAGGACAGAATGTCTAGAGGGAATTGTAAGGGGGTGGATGGATGGCAGCCTCCTACTTTTCTGGGGATACAAATTAAAGTAAAGGCAGCGTTGCTAGGGAAACGTGCCTAAATGATGTGATGCTTCTAAATTCAGGCCCGGGTTGTCCCTTCTGCTAAAAAAAGTTATAGTTGTGATTCTGTAAGAATCACAGGGCCTGAAGATAAACAGGGGACCTGTACTGCCCTTCAACAAGAGCTGATAGCCTAAGAAAGGGACGGAGCCAGCCCCAACCAGCAAGTCATAAATTATATGAAGCACTCAATGTCTCTGTGAAAGCTGTTCCACTAAATGTAAAATACTGATCCTACAAGCATTCATTAGCAAATGGGACCTGGGTTTTCTGTGCCTCCTTCCACCTCTCTGTTTCTCTTCTGGCACTCCCATGACTTAAGTCATCCCTCAATCCTCCTTCAGATGTTTCTGCTTGCCTTAAAACCGGTCAGTTTTCTACCGGGGCAATAATCAAGCAGAAGACAACAGCTCTCCCTTGCTACAGCAGCACCACTGGTATGAGATCAGTCAGAAATTGTATCTTCTGCTTAGCAAACTGTCTTTATGTGTTTCTTTGACACCTGAGAGTGTGATCTCAAACACTGGCAAGGTAAAGAATTGGCTCAGAGTAACACAGCTGCATCCACACAAAACTCACTTTTGAGAAACAACAACAAAATAATAATCTTAAAAACCCGCCTCGCTTCTTCACCTGTGCCCAGAGCAGCTCTGGTACTCCATGTCTGCTTGTTTCCAACCTTGCAACTGCTGGTGCAGCATGGAGTTGGAGCCTAACTCACAGATGCAACGGTGAGCCCCAGCCCCATACCTGCAGTGTCACAGCAACTTTGGCACCTGGAAATAGCCTGCAACTAAAGTGTCCTGTGAAGGATGCAGCAGGTAGATTTAAGACCCAGCTGGTTGCCAGTTTGACACTGCCAGCCAGAGAGAGAGACATGAAAGCTGGTAAATCCAGCTGTCTGATTCAGGCCATGTGGGAAGGGGAGAGTTAAAAGAGGACAGCAGGTTATTCTGAAGTAAAGTAACTTGTTTTGAATACTAACTGATTCAGTCAATTGTCTTAATTTCTCTTCTTTGGAAAACACCCGTAACTGGGACTTAAAACTCAATTGTTATTTCTGATTTTTTGTTTAAAGAATTGACTTATCTTGCCACATTGACATGATAATTTGCTTGCCGGCTGCACTCATTTTCTGACCCACATAATTAATTTTGAATGATTGGGTTCAATTTTAATTGACATTGATTTGATAATTAAATGTAGTTCTTAGCTTCTCTGGCCCAGTCCCGGCAACATGTTCAGCTCATTGCTGTTAATAAACCCCACAAAGCTGTTTTCCCTTTCAAACTATCAGCTCAGACTAAGTGTCTTAAGAATATACGGTAAAGTTCAGCTAATGACCTACTTACCTCAGTCTAAACTTCTTGTCTCCTACTCAGGAGGCAATCAAATGGTGCAATGATGTGTGAAGATTTAACAATTTCCAATCTGCTTATCATGAAATAAAACTTGCCTCTACCCTGAAATAAAAAGTGGGCTTACTTAAACTTCAAATGAAAACAAGTCTTGTTTGCTGTTTATGGATATGATCTTGCCACTACTGCAGCCACTTTGATTTTTCTGAAGATCCCAGCACCCCAAATACCTCTACACATCTCATTCTTTCCTATACACCAGCTATTTTAGACATGCACTTTATAGGTCACTCCTTGTTAAAGTTTTATCAGATAAAAATTAATCCAGGAAATACGTAATACTTTATGTATTATATTTAGACCATACTAGTAAATCCTGCATCTGTACAAAGCTGTACACCTCTGTATTCCTCAGCCTGTATTTTTTGATTGCTGCTGCATCTCTCAATGACTGTAGAGGCCACAAGGTATTCTGTATGGTCTGTCTTGTATCAGCCAGATCCATGTTTAAACCTGCTGGCTCAGGTTCCAGAAAATGACAGAATCAGGGCTGGAACTAGATAATCTTTAAGGTCTCTTCCAACACAAACCACTCTATGAAGATCGGGCCCTAATAAATATATTACATGCCAGCGGTGCCATGTCTGACCAGTTGCAAAACAAGGTACTTGTACACAAAAGATCTCCTGTGGTGATCAGTCATGCCTCAGAAACGGAACCATGAAACAGAGCAGTGATTTCTCTAATAACTGTACTGCACTAGGAAAAGCATGTGTTCTTGCTGCTTTAAATAAGATTTATTCTTCCTGAGTACTTGATGCTGAACAGGTGACTTGTCTTAAGGTCAACTCTAATGGATGCAAAGCACAACCGAAAGGGTTACCAAGACTAATCCTAGTAACTGGCATTGGATTAAAACCTGAAATAACAAAAAAGAGCAAAAAAGAAACACAGTTTAACAATATAGGCAAGCCTATGCTTCTGCTGAATAGGACCAGCTTGGAAGGTCAAGGAAAATGAGGGTACCTTCAGTGTGATTAGGCTGGTTGTGTTCAAATGCAAACTGCAGTATGGACGATTACTTATCTTGTCCAAGACAAGGACTCATTTAAACATTTTGGTATGCTTAAACTCTATTTAGAATTAACTCATACCAAGGGCACTCAAGACAGCCTGCCACTGACAGATAATAATTTCTTTAAATGCCTGAATGTGCTCTTACAGCTCAGGTGCCTAGTGCCACGCTTGGTCCTCCTGACAGGCTGAGCTGCCAATGTTTATCTTTTGCAAGACTTTTCCAGGAGAAATGCTAAGCCTGGAATAAAGATACACAAGAGTTATTAGGACATAAAAACCTTTTTTAATGACATAAACACTGAATGTGTTATTAAGATGAAATCTTTCAGTTTAGGCCCATGTCCTTAGAGAAAAATGTGTGTATCGCTTCCATTGGTTTCAGTGGCCTATTTCTGAGGAAGCCGCAGTCACTCCAGAATGTCTCAGGGAGAGGAGGATGACTTTTCACCAGCACAATTGGCTTTATATTGCTCTGGAAGTTAAAAAGAACCCAGACGCAAATGTTGATTTGGCTGCTTATTTAAAGCACTAAACCCCACTATAGCTTAGCATTATTAGTAGGAAGAATCCTGTTGGCCTCAACTAGCAACTGTATAATCCAACCGCACAGTTGCCTATGCAACAAGTTCTTCAACTTCATCAGACACTTTCAGGCCCAATTACTGACAACAAAGCTTATTAACTGTGCTTAGTTTGAAAAATTGGTTCCTTTTATACTGGATTAATTATTATACATGTCAGTAACAACATACTTGAAAGGTTAAAATACTCGGGCTGAGGCTGATAAGCTGGCAGGAATTGGTTTCACAGCTGGAGACCGCTTATTAATAAATCTGTGCATGGCTGCAATTGCAGTCGTCACTCTGAAGCCTGAAGGAAGAAGCAACTTTCTGGACTGTGCAAGGCTCAAACCAGTGACAGCCACAGATTTCTAATGTGCTTTGCCAACAAGGTAACTATCACTGTCACCATTTCCACTTCACAGGCAGAGAAGTGGAAACTTCCTAGTTTCAACTTGCTTGTATCAGTTTTGATTTGGGCTCTAATAAACCTGAAATATATATTTTTAGCTGTGAAAGCATTTTAAACTTTGCTTCCATTGGACTACTTTCATTAATTGGTAACCGGACACACAAACAGAAACTTCTACTCCAGTGCTGTCTCTTCTGAATTTGTCCTGTCTTGAACTATTGGCCCTGATCCTGCAGCAAGTTTTCCTGTGCTCCTCACAGACTTTGTTAGGGTTTAGGACATTATTAGGGTTCAGGTCTTCTGTGGTAAATCAGCTTCAAGGGACTGGATATTATTTAGGTATTTACCTTATTCACACAATCCCATCATTGGCAATTTTGTCTGACATTCTCCACACAAGAACTCATAGGAGAACCAGGGTGAAATGCTGTGTAGCATGAACTGTGAGTCTACTGCAGAGGGGGCCAACCCTGTGTAGTGTGGACATCAGACAACCTGGCCTAGGATGCAGGATGATTCCTCAAAGGCAAAAAAGCCACTTAGATTTCTTAGTCATGTTTTTTCCTTGTGTGGATTTCGGGACTCCCACCTCTCACACCACTAAGCTCAAAATTATCCTGTTTATGTGGACAAAACATGGAAACTGTGTAAACTCTGTTTCCAAGGTCAAAACACACTTGGGAAGAAGATGGAAGGAGAGATGAAGGCTGGAAGCAAAGCTTCTTCTGAGGGAGCTGGGGTTGTTCAGCCTGGAGAAGAGGAGGCTGAGGGGAGACCTTATTGCCCTCTACAACTACCTGAAAGGAGGTTGTAGTCAGGAGGGGGCTGGTCTTTCCTCCCAAGTTACAAGAGGAAATGGCCTCAAGTTGCACCAGGGGAGGTTCAGATTGGATATTAGGAAAAATTTTTACATTGAAAGGCTTATTAAGCGTTGGAGTGGGCTGCCAAGAGAAGTGGTTGAGGCACCATCCCTGGCAGTATTCAAAAGACGGGTTGACATAACACTTAGTGTCACAGTTCTAGTGATGTTTTTTTTTTGTTTTTTTTTTTTTTTTATCAGAGTTAGCTTGTTGGTTAGATTAGATGATCTGAAATGTCTCATCCAACCTAGACAATTCTACGATTCTGTGATTGTCATGCAGTGTACCTGTAAGACTAGTGCGGTCTGATCAACAAGACTGTCTGTAGGATGCTATTTATTCTGACTCCTCATCTGAAAGACAGGATTTCCCTGCATCCCCCAATTCAATTTGCCAATTCCCAGTGGGCAAATCAGTCCTGGTGGCCAGACACAAGAAGACATACTACAGGAACATTTTTGTGCTGGCTAACAGGTGCACATCTTTTGGGGTCGGGTCATAAAGCCCGTCTTTTGCATTGCATCACCTGATTCCAGACAGGAGGATGCCTCGGTGTTCAGGGAGCTTTAAAAAGGGGTGGCTTTGTTCTAGTGCCACCTCCCTCCTCCAGGCACCGTCCAGAAGGCCCTGGTACACCGTTTGAGTTTCCTTTCTGCAGAGTTTAGGAAACACCACCTTGGCACTGTCATAGAATTATCTAGGTTGGAAGAGACCCTTGGGATCATTGAGTCCAACCATCTACCCCACTCTACAAAGTTCTCCCCTACACCATATCCCCCAACACCACATCTAAACCACTCTTAAACACATCCAGGGATGGTGACTCAATGTATTCGAATGCCCAACCTCTCTTTCTGTGAAAAATGCCATGGATCTGGCATGGATCCCTCCAGCCATGCACTTCCATACCTCCCCACAAACAGTTGTTTACACAGATGTTAAGAGCAGACCCATCACCAGCTCCTCGTTTGGGTGGGATGTGTGGGAATTGGAGTCCTGCGGGTGCACAGGGGAAGCATTTTCAGTCCTTAATAGGTATTTTTATTAGTATTATTATTAAACACGTGCCTATAGGGGGTCCTATTAATGGTATTTTTAACGGTGAAAACCGACCAACAACCTCACCACAAGCCAAACACAGGCACACAGGTGTGTATCTACATGAGTCCACCTGAGCCCTTGGGCCGCTGACCACCCTTCTGCGAGAATCACCAGCCACCCTACCCAAACCGCAAACCACCGGCTCCGAGGCGCTTGGGAGC
Source organism: Thinocorus orbignyianus (assembly GCA_013400375.1). Taxonomy (NCBI): domain Eukaryota; kingdom Metazoa; phylum Chordata; class Aves; order Ciconiiformes; family Thinocoridae; genus Thinocorus; species Thinocorus orbignyianus. The sequence goes on from VXBW01007406.1 coordinate 9,545, forward strand.
CGGGGCCGGGGCGGGGCGAGCAGCGGCCCTTCCCTCATCCCTGCCTCCCGCCTCCGGGCGCGGCGCTGCGCCTCTTCGCAGCTGGTCGGCCTTCACCTTCCTCTCCCTCCCGGCGNCTGCGGGGAGCGGCGCTGGAGGGGCCGGTGAGCCGGGGCCCTGAGGGGAGGTGCGGGGGAGGCCCTGGAAAACGGGTGGGCAAGCAGGGACCCGGCGGGGTGGTGTGGGGCCGGGCCGGGCAGCCTGCCCCTGGCTGAGGTGGGTTTTGCCCAGCAGGGGCTGGTTTTCTCACCGCTGACAGGTGGGCTGTGTGTGCTGGGGAAGGGATCTGCTCGCCAGGGGTGGCTGGAAGGGTGAGGACCTTGGCCCTGGTCATACCCAAGGGGGAGAGAAAGCTTTAGGCAAGAGGCAAGTTTCAGAAGCGTCTGTTATCATGAGTGTACATCATAACGTTTAGTAGAGCCACAGAGCTTAGCAAAGAAGCATGTGGTAGGTTTTCATCCAATATATATATTTTTTTTTTTTTAAAGTGTAATAAGTTGTCCAAATCCCTTAAGATAACATGAAAGAGGTCTTGATGAAAGTGTATTAGGTATCCCGGATAGCTCTTGCTTGGCCTTCTGTTTCAAATTACATCATTAGCCATGTGCTGATGGGCAAGCAGTCCGTAGTTCCAGACTGTTGTTCAGGATCATAGAATGGTTAAGGTTGGAAAGGACCTTAAAGATCATCGAGTTCCAACCCCCCTGCCATGGGCAGGGACACCTCCCACTAGAGGATGCGTGCAGGGGCTGTCCTGCCAAGGAGCCCCCTGTCCAAGCAGCATAAGCTGCAGAGCAGGAGGTGTGCACTGAGTTTTAGTGTTGTTTAAGTCTCCTGTGCTTTGTCACATGAAGACAGCTGTCTTCAACAGAGTACAGGAGGGTTTTTTTCCAGGTAACATATTAATCGCAGGCTGCCATGCTTTGCATCCTGATCTTTGGTGCATGTCTCTGTGTGTGTTTGCGATCCCATGGTTTTTTTTATCATGCAAAACTGGCATCTGGCTGATCTGAGGGTTACGTGACTGTTTGTCTCTGGGGTAAGTAGCCCAGGGAGGAGAGGACAGAGGAATGGATGGAGAGACGGAGATCTCATGCTCCTGAAAGTTGTAGAATTGCAGTAAGAGAGAGAGAAGGAGTAACCTGAAAAATCCCTGTGTGTTTCACTGAGAAAACAGGCTAAACCTTCAGCAGCTTTCTTGTTTTTTCTGGTTGTAAAGAAAAAATGTTTTAGGCAAGAAGAAGCAAAAGACATGTTTGGAAGCTGAACTGTGAAAGAGAAAGAACAGAAGCTAGTACATGTATTCACTAGAAAATAAATGACAGGAAAGGCAACAAAAGCAGTAAGACTGGAGTGCAGTTACCTTGTGTGAAAATGATAAAAATATTAAGAAGCTGGAGAAAGGAAAACAATGTAAAGATGTTATTTTAAAAATATTACTGGTCATTGCATTTCAGTGAGCATAATGTGATGTGCCTCTGTATAATTTTGATCAGTCCTGCTTCTTGAAATAGATGATGGGCTGCTGCTACAGATGTAGTTTTGTTTAGGATGCTAGAAGTAACAGTGCCAGCCATTGAAATTATGTCATGACAAATCCTCTGTCAGGACTCATACATTGATGAGTATGGTTGCAAGTTTGCTGTGTGTGTAAAAAAGGGAGTAGACAAACTGCCTAGTATTTTCCTCTCAGCTTCAACATATTAAAGGGTAATAGTGGTGGTTATTATGGATGTGACTGCAATTCTGTCCCCTTTCTGATCTCTGAGTCCAGTCTTCCTTGATGTAAATAGCACACTGCTTGTAGGTGTCTTTGGCTGAAATATTGTCCTCCTGTCTTGGAGCACAGAATCTGGCAGCAGGCTTCTGTATGCACTAACTGCTTCTCAGGTCAGAGCGTGTGGAAACTGCTTTTCCCATGTCGTTTAACATAACTTCTTAGAAATCCAATACATACATTACATAAGGGCATATAGATCAATAACCCTTACTGGATAGTGTCCATATCCATCACCATTATAAAAGTGGTCAGACTAGCAGGGATGCTACATCTGTTGGAAGCCATTTCTACCATTCATTATGTAGAAAATATAGTGGGTTAGATAGATGGGTCTAGCCCGGACTGTTTGTTTTATCCCTGAAAAGCTCGTACCTGGGGATACGGAAAGAGGTTTCCTCCTGCGGAACGTTCTCAGCAAGCATCTGTCAGCCTGCTGCCTTGAAGACAGGTTCAGTTGCATTTTGAACGTTGAACAGTTCTTGTGGTTTTAGCAGAGCTACCCAAAAAGCAGAAATGTCATCTCTACATTTTGTGTCCTGACATCTATTTTGCATTTCTCTCATCTGTGAGAGCTGAAAAGTTTTCCAAATCACTGTGATGTCTGAAAGCAGAGGTGATAAATTTCAGTGCTCTAAATGGGAGATGGTGGATGTCATGGCAGACTTAAATATGTAGACCTTTAAGATTCATGCTGAAAACCACCAGGTCTCAGGGTGAGTTTTACACTACTGCAGTGGTGGGATGAGAATAACTTTTGAACTGCTTATCTGGAAAGAGGTCAGTGCTCTAGAATTCTCGCCATATTATTTGCTCTTCACGGCAGACAGGTTTCAATGTTGAGGAATATACTGTGTCTTGGATATTGCATGCTCAGTTGGGAGTTGCAGCTGAAAATGGAATATGACAAACATCATCTTCATGGAGGTCCCAGCATCTCTAATGGTCAGAAAGACAGTTAATGCATCCTTTTACCTAAATGAAGTGATTTTAGGAGAAGTATTTAAAAATTAAATCATAAAAGAGGGAAGAAAATTATCTCTCAGAAGCCAAACTGGAAAATATTGCACTGCAAAAATAAAAATAGCCTGGACACTGCCATCCTAGCTAAAAATTATGAGTTCTTTTATTTCAGTTGGAGATATTATGTTCTTTTTCTCCTCTCTCTCATTTCACATACATCCTTAGGGTTCCGCAGCTGTTTTGAACTGCTTGTCTGCCTGCACAGGCTTTCAGCGTACCCTGAAGACATTTCACTTCAGTCAGTTATGGTGAGAACCCTTCCTGGAAACATTTGCATTGCTGGAAGGCAAAAGCTAGTTGGAAAAACGATCAGGACCTGTAGCAGTAGTACTGATGTTGGAGGTGGACATGCTGAAACAAGGTCAAAAACAGGCTCGCTTGTTATTGAAGCCTTGTGGGAGTGAAAAGGGTGGAATACTGATATGTGACTGAAAAACTTAATACAAAGTTTGCTTAGAAATATTAGTTAGCATGTCTTCAGCTTCTTAGCAGAGGCATCTTGCTTATTCCCTGGCAAAATTTGGTGCTAGATCCTCTTTGTTCTGAAGTTGTATTGTATGTGTCCTCAGAAAGAAGCATTTGCTTAGTTTGAACTTTCCAGTACCTGAGTTCAGGCCCTCGGATGTCTTATCTCCCCAGCAACAGCTGAGACAATGGCACTTTATTTCTGCAGGGTAAATACTCAAGCCTGAGGAGTCTCAGGTAGATTTTGGTAGATCAGCAGTCATGTTTGCTGTTAAGTTTTTGTTATTGCTTGGGTTTTTTTTAAGTTATGGAAGCTTTAGTTTTGCAGTGGAGCTCTGGATGCATTGCTCATCAGAATTTGAAAATTCAGTGGAAGATGTAGCTTAAAATTCTACCTTTCTCTTAGTGGCTGGTGACTTCAATATTTTTTTGTACTTGGTTTCCTTATATTGTATCTTAACTTTTAAGCACAGAAAGTAATTTTTTAGCACTACAGTTTCTAAAACAAAGCTAAGAAATGCTTGGAGCACACCAGCAAACTTACAAACTTCAAGCTAGGGCAGTCACCATGTGTTTGTAATACTGTGCAGTATCCTCATCTTCACTCTGCTTGAGTTCAGTCAGTACCTGAGATTTCTTTGTACATTAAATCTAGGGTCTCGATTGTATGGGTAGCCCTTCCTGTACTCCTAGGGAAGTCCTGTCTTTAAGACTTACCTTCAGGTGTGCAGCTGCAGGTAGTAGGCCCTGCTGCAAGGAAACCCTCTTTACTATTTATTTGTACAGTTCTTAGTATGATGAAATTAAAAAAAAAAAAAATCTTCCAGAAGCTGCGGTTGCTACTTTGCTGGCAACAAAAGAGATATTAATATATTTAAATATTTTGTCAGGTTAAGCTTAGTGTTCTGTCTTGGTGGCTTCTAGCCTGTAATTTGTGTAGGCTGGGCAGGGGAGGAGTCCGTGTTACATGTCATGAGCTGATTTGGGATAACTAAGAGTACTGTTAATGTTACAGCTTGGTTGATCTGCTGATGAGCTACCACCGAGAGGTGAGATTTCTTCATTCTCACTTCCTTTCCTACAATGAGCCATCTCTCAGTTCAATCAAAAAAATAAACCATGCTTTGAAAAAATCAGGGGTTTTGCGGGTCTGTCTCTCTTAGCAGTCAGAGAGACAGTGCTATTGCAGCACAAGGAGGGGACTGGAAATGTGTATGTAGGGGTGAAGGAAGAGGGAAGCCTCCCTTTGATAGCAGCTGGTGGTTACATTACCTCAGCCTTAATGTTGGTTAAAAAAAAACAAAACACAACCAAAAGGACAAAAAGAAAGAAGTGAAATCTACTGCAATGTTTTATGACACACATACATGTTAGAGTTTTGTCATTTTGGTTATGGAAAGTATTTTTCTAAACTGGAGCAGAAATAATTAATGTGTTGATTTTTCCTCTTTCAGACAGGAAGCAACAGCTTTATATGGCTCGTGTCTGACAACATGCACCACCAGTGGCTGCTGCTAGCTGCATGCTTTTGGGTGATATTCATGTTCATGGTTGCTAGCAAGTTTATCACATTGACTTTCAAAGACCCAGATGGTAAGTTCAACTTTATTGTTTGATATGAAACAGAAAATTCAGTGGTGCTCTTTCTGTGCAAAGTAGTTCTGCTTCTTCACTAGGATTGAGAACAGAGCAACTAATTTTCTAGAAGTGACAGCGCTGGTATTCGGTTTCTGCTTTTCTTGGTAGAAGACTGTCTTTTTTGTTGGTAGTTAAGAACTGAGGAGCTCATGTTTGGCAGTAGCATTTCCTGAGGTCTGCTCTTTCAGATACATTCAGTTTCAGTATCTTGATCTAGTAGGAGTAGAAGTTGCAGGCTGAACAACAGCACAACTGCCTGTTTAATGGCAAAGGAGATTCACAAGGAACAAATAAGTCTCTGTCCCCTTGTGACCGCTTGTCCTGTGGCTGCAGTATTATGTAAAACTTGTGGACATTTTTATTTCATTTGCAATGCACTTAGCTTAGCCACCTCTGCCCCGCTTCTTGCATTCGGTTTCATCCTCTGCTGTTTGACTGACAAACAGCTTATAGGCTTTTGCTTAGCTTAAGTAGCCCAGATGGTATTAAGCTGATGAGGAATTTAAGCCATTTGATGACACCACACGGCATACTACAGTTTTCTGTCTGCTGAGGAGCTACTGTTAGAAAGCCATCCTCCAGAGAGTTTAGGGTGAAGGTGATAACATGAATTACAGTCCTAAGAGATGTATTTCTGCCTCTTCCCAAGATTTGTGAAAAACATGTAACTCTTGAAGCTATAACATCACTAGTGCCATTTGTTTCAATGACTTGATAGTGGGTAAATATATTAGGTGTGCCTTTTTAAATAGAATACTTCATGTGGAGGTTTATTCAGCAAGTCTTACAGATGAGAACTGTAGGCTAATGTGGCTTTTCTTGGGGCCAGTTGTTTTTGAGCCCCAGTACCTCTGCAAATAACATACAACCAGCTTAGGTAGTTAAACCTTCCAGTATTTCATTCTATGCCAGCTCTTGTTTCTCAAGTCAGGTATTTGAGGGGTTCTTCCCATGAGAATTTGTTAGGGGGATTACTTTTTATTATTTTGTCTTGCCAATTTCTGGGTGATTTTTGGTGGTGTTTTTTTTGGGGGGGGAGGGGGCGGGGAACAGGGGACAGAACAGGGAGGGGTTGTTGGTTGGTTTCTTTGGATTTTTTTTTTATTCCTATGCTGGATCTTCATTTCCCTTTGAATAGTTCTTTGAGCAGAAGATTGTATAGTTTCTTAAGCTCTGGTCCTGCAAAGGCATGACTGTGGTTAAGTGTATGTATGTGTTGGAGATACCAGTTCTTGTATTGGGACTAATGAAGGGAAGTAATTTGGAAATACCAACAGAATTTTGGAGAAAGTCCAAACGGGATGGGCAACCCTGGAGTAACTCTTCTAGCCTTAATAGAATATGGCTTGTCAGAAATTTTCCTTATTTGGATGCATCTACTTAGCAGCTAAGAAAAAACAGCAAATGTTTAGTGAATGTTCTTTTGTTTAAACCTTTTACTAATGTCTTCGGTGCATGTGGAATAGGAACTTCTTAATGAGACAGAGCAAGTTCCTGTCCATCATCTTGAGTAGCATGCTTAAACTCGGTGATAATGGAAGATACTTTAGCTGCTCTTTGACTGAGTCAGGTACTTTGATTTGACAAAAGGATAGTGTGAAGTAAGTCTGTGTACAGCACTATTTATTGTAGCTGATTGCTTGGATGCTTACATTGTTTTCAGTTTTATTTTATTTTTCCATGTGTGGCCTTTGTTAAAATCCAGTGTAGGCAGAGCAGACTACTTGCTTAAACTAGTTAGTAGACTACTTACTTCCATTGGACATAGACAATACATGCATTTTTCTCAATTGTAGAACAGTAAGCCACAGTAAGGATGCAGACAAAGAAAGTTTATTCGTAGAGGAAACTATATGAAGGGAAAAGTAGTCTGATGTGGATGGAAATAAATTTTCAGGGAGAAATCATGTTCTTTTTGCCTTCTGGTTAGGGAAACCTGCTTGAAATTATTTTTGATCTTTCCGTACCATGTCCAGTAAAGCTACAGCCTTGTGTTATTTTTCAGTTTTTCTGTAGCAAATTGCAAAAGATGTGAAGAGTTCTTCCCTTGCATACTTTAATTTGGTTTTAAACTATTAGCTGCCCTAAAATCATTAAAAAAGATCAATAGTGTTGGCTGAGTTTGTTCTTGTGATGTGGATGTGCTTTGAGAAGTCAATTGAAAATAAAACTTTCGTACTGTCAAGTACACTCAATTGTCTACAAATTGTGACATTTGGATTAATGATTTCTGTGTTGCTTCATACAGTTTGTTTAAAAAAGACCAAAACAAAACATTATGAGCATATTTATTTGATAAAACTCAACTGAAGTTGCATCCAAAATTCCCGCAGAGTACATCCTTAAATATTCATAGCCTGTCTCATGCCTTGTCTAGTACGTTCCCATTTGGAAACAAATCCTAATGTTTTGCCAGCTTAATACAGAAAGTGATGTTCAGTTGTGTTAGTTGTAAAGCAGAAATAGTTGCCTTCCCTCCACCTTCTGTAATGCTCTTATCTCTCCTCCTTCTTTAGGCTACGGTGCCAAGCAAGAGCCATTGATACTGACAGCTGTGACAAAAGTGGAGAAGGTACATGTGCCAGAGGAAAAACATTGGCCTGAAGAATTCCAGGTGCGTTCTATTGAGATAAGGGTTACATGGATTAAAGAGTGGGAGAAAAGAAGAGATTAAGTAAGGGCTTCCTGTTGTTAAAAGGAATTGCTAGACGGGAATTATTTATTCAGGCTGTTCTATTTAGATAGAGCCAACAGAACTCATTTTAGCTTCACAAAGCTAGTTTGTTATGGTAACCTGCTGTCTTGTTTCATCTGAATGATTCAACTTAATGTGTTTTCACTTGTAGGAGAAAATTGTTACAGTACTCCTTTATCAAGTCAGGACAGTCATTTTTGCTAGCCTTTCTAATATAATGGCCCAATTTTGGATTATTTGTATTCTGCCTTGCTGTAGCCATCAGGTTCATGGCTCTTGAGGGCAAGCCTGTGTCTTGTCTATTCTCTTAGTTCTCTGCCCAGTCTCTCTGATTCTTTTTATCGGTCTCCATTCCTTTTTCATGTTTTGTGCTCTTTGTGCTTCACATCTCAGCATTTTTCCAAAGTAGAACATGAACACAATAGTATTCAGTACCAGTTGATCCTTTAGATGCATAGTTCTGTGCTTTCAGCAGTAAAGCAGAAAAAATGTGGTACTTGCTAACGTACAAGGAAAGTCTAAAAATCCCTTATGCAAATGTAAATTTGAGACTAGTTGCACAGTGGGCTAAGGCCAGTTTTCTTCCATTGGTTATATAAGTCATCCTATGTTTAAGGTATTTTTGTGATGCAGTATGGAAGGTAGGTTTCTGTTTAAACATGACACTTCATTTTCACATGTGAAAAACCTGAAATTTAAGTTATCCTCAAAATACTCAGGAGAAACACTTTTTTTCAGTGAAAGGCTGGAGGATTTGTGTAGTGAGTTTTAGTATCTTCCTGTACTTGTGTGGTAGAGGATAATAAGGTTTCTGGATCTGAAACTATTCCCTCTTGACTTCTTGACAGCATGGAACACAGAACAATAATATTAATCCTGGTTGCATGCAAAAGAAATTGTTTTGGCAGATAAGCAGCCTGTCAGGCTGTTCAGATTACATTCTGACCAGGAGATATTGGAGGAGAGTAACAAACAGAAAAAGCAGAATACTTTTTTAGTAATGTCATTCCTTTTTCATGTGTGACTTGGACACTCTACCTAAAATCATAGAACCACTGAATGGTTTGGGCTGGAAGGGACATTTGAAGATCATCTGGCTCAACGCTTCTACCACAGGCAGGGACATCTTTCTCTAGCTCAGGTTGCTCAAAGCCCTATCCAGCCTGACCTTGAATATATCCAGGGATGGGTCATCCACAGCTTCTCTGGGCAACCTGTTCCAGTGTTTCACCACTCCCATTGTATAAGAATTCTTCCTTCTGTCTAATGGGAACCTACCCACTTTCAGTTTGAAACTGTTGCCCCTCATCCTGTCACTGCAGGCCCTGGTAAGAACTGTCTCTCTGTCTTCCTTATAAGCCTCCTTTTAAGTACTGGAAGGCTGCTGTAAGGTCTCCCCAGATCCTTCTCCTCTCCAGGCTGAACAACCCCAGCTCTCTGAGTCTGTTCTCGTAGCAGAGGTGCTCCAGCGCTCTGATCATCTTTGTGGCCTTCCTCTGGACTCATTTCAACAGGTCTACGTCTTTCTTGTGCTGGGAACCTCAGACCTGGACATGGTGCTCCAGGTGGAGTCTCATGAGTGGAGTAGAGGGAGAGAATTACCTCCCTTGACCTGCTGGCCATGCTGCTTCTTTCTATTTATGCAGCCTAGGGTATGGTTGGCTCTCTGGACTGTGAACGTGCATTGGTGGCCTGTACCGAATTTTTCATCCATCAGTTTCCCCAAGTCCTTCTCTGCAGGGTTTACTGTCAATCATTACTTCCTTTAATCTATATTCTTATTGGAGATTGCCAACTGTGTAAAAAAAATCAGTGGAAGGGGGAAGATTTGTCAGAAGAAATTTTAAAATTTCTCATCACCTGTTAATCAGACAAGCTCCCTTTTCCTCTCGTCCCCCTAATTGTGAGGAAGAGGTGATCGTGGTCCATGTCTTATTCTCAGAAAAATCAGGCATGTCAAACAGTTTATCCATTTTGGGGAAGAGGAATCCTGCCTACTTCTCTCACTTGCCACAGTAAGTGCTGACACTCATTGTGTGAATTTTGTCCACTTAATTTTGCTGCAGCTTGGTTAAATGAAAACACTGAATGCCCGCGGGTGCTAGAAACCAACACAGAACTTTTATCCTAAATTCTTCTTTCCCTGCCAGATGGATCAGCATCTCTATGCCCTGTCTTCTCCGAGATTAAAACTTAATTTGTGTTGAAATTCCTGTCCCAAACCTTCAGAAACTTCCTTACTTGCTGTTAAAGCATTGTGGGAGTTCCAATAGTTGGTCAAGGCACGTTGTATCCACACAGATAAGACCTTGCTGCTCTTCAGCAGATTTAAATTGTTTTATGGAAAAGCTCTTGCTCCTGTCTACTACTACATAATGACTAGAAGTTGTACCAATGTGTGCAGCAGCACCGGACGGAAACTGTGCAACTCCTTTTGTTAATACAGAGCAACGTTTTAATTGTGAATCTGGGAGTCATTAGGATGCACAGTTTGGGGATTTTTATACTTCAGAAAGTAATCTGAAAACTAAATTCTTGCACTCTTTTCTTTTTTCTTTCCCCTCTCCATTTCATAAAGCCAACTGGAAAAGCTTTTTCTGGAAATCTGATCCGCCAACCCCTGGTTCATATGGAAAGACTTGAGCTTCTCAGGAACGTCTGCAGAGACACTACATTGAGAAATCTCTCTCACACCGCAGTTTCCAAATTCGTCTTGGACCGAATATTTGTGTGTGACAAGCACAAGATCCTGTTTTGTCAGACGCCAAAAGTGGGCAACACTCAGTGGAAAAAAGTCTTGATCGTTTTAAATGGTATCTACTCTGCTGTGGGCGTGTGGGTTTCTTTGAGGAGGAGGAAAGAGCAGAATTGGGCCGACTGAGACAACACAAAAATGGATTCTCTCTGCTTTTCTGTACACCAGTACTTAATTTCAGCCTTTTATGCTTCACAGTTGCTTCTAGTCCTCCTTTCAAAACATGTCTTTTAAAGAAAATAAACCTGTTCTTTTTGTAAAAATAAATTTTGTTGTTGCTTGGCTCAAAGGCAATTTGAGTCATGAAAGAATACCCATAGGCTTGCGGTAGGTAGATTTGTTATCTTTGAAGGGGTGGCACTAACTTACAGGATTTGAAACAAGTAAATTACAAGGTATCCTAATTCCCTAAGAAACAATAATATAAAACTTCTGATGTGAAGCCACTGACTTTTGACTAGGATTTTTTAGCCATGAAGAAAGCTAGTTGAAACTTGGCAGCTGCTGTTCGTCTGTGCCGCTGGAGTCTTGTGTGTGCTGTCAGTGAGCCCTCAGAGGAGTTAGGATGATTTTGAGGTGCTTAGGGTGGTAGTTTATTCAACAAAGGTATATTATAAAAAGCTAGAAAAGGGAGAGCAAAGGGACTTGTGTTTGATGATCTACAAAGCAAACACTGCCTGTCTATATGTAGCCTACCGTCCCTTTCTGGTAGCTTGGTATGCCAATAAAAATAATTCATTTCCTCAGGGTTTTCTACTGAACCACTACCTACACACATAAACTTAACTGGATTGTATTTAACATAGCACACCTTTATTTGACATGAGGCCCTCTTGCCAGTCTGTGCATCAGAGCTGTGGATTTGCTACATACAGTCAGGTCAGTTGAGGTCCTTCTGTGGTTTTGCAGGTGGTGTAGCTCACCAAGATGTGGGCAAAACCTGAACATTGTGAACCCGGCTTTCTTTTACAAGCACCCTGCAAACAGCCAGCTCTGCACTTGTGTGTTTGTCTTCTATACCTTGTGTGAGCCAGTTTGCACATCCAGAAGAAAACAGGCACAAATTGGCAAAGGAGCTATGTCCCTCAGCAAAACTGTAGCAAGGAGTATGTCTTTAAAAACTTTAATAGTAATTTCAGCTTTGATGTGTGGATGGGAGCTGAAAATCCAGCAAAGATATGCACACACATAGGTATGGGCATATGTCTTAAATACCTCTCGAAGTTGTGCTCCAGGAAAGTATTAAGTATGAAACTATGTGAGGGCATCAGAAGTAGCTACCTGCTCTTACCAGAATTTAACAGAGAGAACATGTAAAGAATATATTGGGACCAGCAGGGGGTCTATTGGCTGTGTTGAGCAGGGAGTAACTCATGCCTTACCAGCAGGGGACCTCTCGCCTTGAGCTTCCTAGTTCTGGCATGTTGGATAACGGTGGAAAATTGTTTCCATCTAAACGCTGGTCTCTTCCACTTTGAGCTGCCAGTGTGCTAGTATGTGCTGGTGAAGGCTACTGGTGCAGTTGACCAACCTTCTCCCCTTTGAGTAGTTTCAGCAGGTAGGACTGACACTGGAGGGGGACTATTTTACATCCAAACATCTAAGTGGTATTTGGAAGCTCGGGATGGAGAAATTCAGCTGTGGCGCTGCGGGGGAGCTAACTCTGCTGCTGCTTGTACTGCATCTCTGCTTTGCATGAATGCAAGGTTTCAGTTTCTGAGGCTGCCTAATTTGACATCTGTTATCCACATGTAATTCACCTAGAGTGCAAAAAAGTATAATTAGAAAACTGAAATGAATAAAATATAGCCCCCACCCCCCACAAAGAAAACCCCAGAAAACTGAGAAGCTGAGTGGTGTGAGTTACTCACTGCAGTTCTGGAACAGAGAGGTTTTGACCTAAAGTGCTTATTTTGTAGCACCCTGTTCTTGTTGAGGGTTGGTGCTCTGAAATGATGCTGTTATGTGAAGGCTTGCTCCTAAAGCCCGAGGGCCCAATTAAGATATTTCTCAAAGTCATAAAAACTTCCAGGATCGGGATCTTAAAGTAAATGCGTCAGAATTCAGTGACATTGTTTTTCTTGTCACCTTACCTGCTTGCAGGAATTAATATCGGAAGTCTCTCTATTGTTCATGCTTTTTAATCTGTTCAGTATTGTATGATTGGAATTTTTGTTTCACCACAGCATAGTCATTCAAAGAACTTTCACGGGCCCTGACAGCAAAGAGTGTTTTTTTGTTGAAGCAGTTCCAAAAGCAGCCCACAGCATTTACTTTTTTGGTGGCAGTAGAAACTCAGCCAAAAAGCTGGTTCCTTCTTTGGAGTTAATGCTCCAAGTGTCCTTCCATTTGTATGCATGGGCAGAGGGAAAGAGAGTGGCAACACTGAGGTGGGGAGTTATAAGCTTAGACATAATAGCTGATGAAATTTGCACAATGTGCTTTTCTGAGAGTTTTGAGGTCATTTGGTCTTGGACCCTGGTGTTGCATACATCATATATGTTAAAATAAAGAATTTAACAGATTTTCAGCTTCACAGTCAAAATCTCTCATCGTTTAACAGTTTTAAACACAGTAGCCATAAATGATAAAAATAAAAAAAGAGAAAGATTAAACAAAAAAAACCTGTCAGACAAAGACACTCGTACTGGCTTGGTCTCACTTTTTTCCTCCCTTGAAAGATTCACTCGCCGTCTCTTCTTGATTTGTCTAGGAGCATTTTCTTCCATAGAAGAGATCCCAGAAAATATCGTACATGATCATGAGAAGAATGGCCTTCCACGCTTGTCCTCCTTCAGTGATTCTGAAATTAAAAAACGGTAAGAGGTGGCTTCCCAGGGCTGTGGGAGGAGTTTGGAGTCAGTGCTGGTGTGAGCGGTCAAGAATACGGTTGAAGTCCACATCTGGAACTGAGGATAGCAAGATTTCTGCTCCGCCACTTGTGTTACAGCAGTGTTCTGTTACGCTCACAGATGTTCTGTGACTACCTCACTGCAGGCATTGAAGGAGAACACCAATGTTGGTGATGATATAGTCAATTGAGCCAAGCAACTCCCTGTGGCTGCAGGGTTTCTGTAGTTCAGTGCATACTAGTTGTTACGTAGATCACCTTCGGAGGGGAAGGTTTAGTTGGAAGGTCCCACCTGTTGCCTTATAAGATTGTTACTGCAGGTGGATTTGCCTGCTGGGCTTTAAGTGGGTAGCTTTAAAACATTTGCGTTCCTCAGCCTGATAGTATTGTCCATTCCACTGAACCACTTTTATCTTTCTTTTTGGGCACTTGTGGTTCTTCTCAGAGAAGAAAAAATGCTTCTCTGCAGTAGAACCTTCTAATTTGGGTAGATTTTTTGGTTGTGTCCGGTATCATTTCTACTGGAGCAAATGCCCTATAGGGTATAATCCCTGTAAGGGTTGGTAGCATGGAGAGAACAGGACATAAGGTGATAGTGGACACAGGTAAGGTTGTGCTTGCATGGTTTTTGTGGATATTAAGCCATACTGAAGAGTCAACCCCTTACAGACGTGGTGTTGGCTATCAGTAGAGCTCAGTCCAAGATTTGTTGGATTCAGCTGTGCCTGTGGAAGTGGGGTAACTTGATTGTGTTGATAGGGTGCAAGAGAAGATACTGTCAGCACGTTCTTGAGAACATGAATCTGTTCTTTGTCCCTGTGGAAAGCCCTGCATAGAAAGTAACTGATCACCTGGGGAATGAGCAATATTTGGGGGATTTGAAGTATAATGCTGTTACAATTAGACTTGTTGCAGTCAGCCCCCCACAGGAGTTGTGTTGGAGATGCATAACGTGGGTTTGGTTGGGAATTCTGAAATAAATTATCAGAGTTTAGGTGTGGAGACAGGAATGGTATGAATCTGTTGATCTAGTACACTACCTGGTTAGGAGTAAGTCAGAAGAACCTGAAGACTGATCCTGAGGCTGGAAAGACTCAGTCCTCCTACATCAGTGAGGAGTGGGCTTTAAATCTCCTTTCTCAGTTATTTACTGAAATAAACTTTTTTTTTCAATTTACTTCTGAAGGTAATAGCTGACTACAGAATAGTACGGATTCAGTGGTATCACAACAAAATGTAGAATTCTGTTGAAAACTGAGTTCTCATGAGAATTATGTTCACAACCATTATTGAAAGCATGACAAAACAAATAAAATATTGAGGGTTTTTTTTTATTTCAATGGTGATTTGTGTAGCTACCTACCAGTGAAAAATGCAGCCCTCTGTATGTGTTTAGCTGCACCAAGCCACTTTTTCCATGTCTTTGTGTGAAAAATATCTTTGACTTGGAGCTTTCAACATCTTTTCAGCATCTTTCTGCTCCTATTTCTATGGATTGAGATAAACTAAGCTCCTCTAGTTTGAGTAAAATGTGAAAACTAAGATGAACTATTTCTGCTTTTTACTGCATGCAGAAACTTTTAATAAGACAGAAATTGTATTTCTAGTCCTGTTGATTATAGTATTTATTGACTGTGCAATAAATATGTGGTGTAAGATTCATGTTGCTGTGTTTGTGGTCAGAGTTTATGTGCATTTTATAAGTCTTTGCTAAACACGCTTTGCTCAACACGTAATTACTTTCTTTCTTTCCTTCCTCTGCTTAGATTGAGTTTATACTTCAAGTTTTTTATTGTCAGAGATCCATTTGAAAGACTCATTTCTGCGTTCAAAGACAAGTTTGTGCACAATCCTCGCTTTGAACCTTGGTACCGGCATGAAATTGCTCCCGGCATCATTCGTAAATATAGAAAGAACCGCACGGAGACCAGAGGGCTGCAGTTCGAGGACTTTGTGCGCTATCTGGGTGACCCCAATCACCGGTGGCTGGATGTTCAGTTTGGTGACCACATCATCCACTGGGTAACGTACGTGGAACTTTGTGCCCCCTGTGAAATCACGTATAGTGTGATCGGACACCACGAAACCCTGGAGGACGATGCTCCTTATATCTTGAAGGCGGCTGGCATAGACCATCTGGTGTCGTACCCCACGATTCCCCCAGGCATAACAGTGTACAACAAGACAAAAGTAGAGCGGTATTTTTCGGGGATTAGCAAGAGAGACATAAGACGCCTCTATGCACGGTTCGAAGGTGATTTTAAACTCTTTGGTTATCGGGAGCCAGACTTCTTGCTTAACTGACACCTAGGATAAGCTCTGAAGAAGTGTCTCATGGATTAATCTAAACCTGCGTGGATACCAGCTGCAACACTGACAGAGCTGAGAATCATAGAATGGTTAGAGTTGGAAGGGACCTTAAAGATCATCAAGTTCCAACCCCCCTGCTATGGGCAGGGACACCAATGACCATTTGTTTTCCAGCTTTTTGATGTTGCTCCATTTTTTCAGTGAAAGATTTGTCACATGAACAAGTAGGGGCTTACAGTTGTTGTTTACTGACCACGTTTTCAATATGTGACATTGCAACCTGTTAGGAATGAAGTCTCTGTTACCTGAAATACAGAATTCCACTTCTCCCCTCATCCATCCAGGAAAAAAAAATGGGCTGTGATCTTCCTCTCCCAGACAGAATGCCATTTTTAAAATGTTTTGGAGTATTTATAAAGATGATGATTTCACTGTAGGTTAACTCAGATGTGTGGGTGAACTTGATGATTCATGCTTATGAGAGGCTTGTAGTCTCCCATGAGCTTTGAAAATGAGAGCCCAGTACAGGACTAAAAATTGATTAAATGCTTGACAAGTAAAATCATCTAGGTTCTCTTGTGTGGCTGCTATAATAACAGTACTGCTGGTCTAATTCCATTTTGGTTTGTCACAAAACCAACCTAATTAGACAGAAGCTTTTGAGGTGTTAAAAAAAGGACTGGTTCCAGAGCCCAGCTGTCTTTGTATTTTTGTCGAGTGTTTACTGTGGTTACTACTGGTCCGTTGAGCCTCCTATTTCTACTTTTGATTTTCAAAATATTATTTAACTCCTGGCTATGTAAGTTATCTGAGAACTCCAGATACAAATGGAGCATAGAAGAAATACGAAACTGCTAGGGAAATTTTAAGGAAAATTAAGTTAAGTTAAAGTATTGATTTTATTTGCAGGAGCACATACAGAAGTTACAGGATTCTCTCTAAATATCACACAATTTAACTTGCATTGTCTTCTAACAGTTAAGGTTAATAAAGAAGCCACAAAAGCAGGATGTCATATAAAAGAGCCACTAGAGTTACTTGGAATAACGATCTACCATTTTTTCTTACATCCAGCCTTGCTCAACATTCAGTACTTCAGAGAACAGAAAGTTTACCCCTCTCTGAAAATTCATCTCCTTACTTCTAAAGGAGCCAGGATGAATCCCTGGGGTTTTTTTTCCACTGATTCACTGCTGTGGTGTCCCAGCTCAAAAGTGCCCAATGTCTGTGTTACCAATGGGGGTGAGTTGGAAACTTGCCAGGGGTATGAATGTCCCTTAAATTTCTGTACCCATTTTATGCATTAAAAAGAGAAAAATGGAACTGAGTGGATGCAGCCATCATATTTGCCTGTGCTGGCATCATGTCTCATAAAGACCAGTCTCTTCTTTGAGTTCACCAGCAATAAAAAACAGTGTGCTGCCACCTCATCCTGCACCTCATGGGAGAGAGAGAGAGACCACGTATCTGAAATACAGGAATTGCTCTGTCACAGCGAGCATGTGAACTGTATTTTTTTTAAGTCTTAGTCCCAAAAGATTAATTTTCAGGTCAGTATAATGTTGCTGGCTAGTAATACTCACGATGGCCAGTGCTATGGAATCTGCTCTCAAATCCAGCTGTTTTTGATAGCTTCCTGTATCAACACAAGGAAGCATCTTGCACTTGTGAGAAAGGAAAGCTGTGCCAAGCTGAAATGTGCTGTTCTCCACAAAAAAAGAAGCCCTGTTGTAGCTGGGAGTGACTTCAGAGAGGTCTCAGCAGACTGATTGAAATAAGGGAGAATCATTAACTGAGCATCGTTAGCAAGAGAATAGGCCAAGGTGGCAAGGCAAAGCTGGAAGGTGGGATTTTTCAATTATTTTTGGTGGTTTTTTTTAAAGCAACAATTACAGTGCCCTAACTTGTTAGTTCTTAACCAATGATAAAAAGGTGTTAACAGCTCCGGGTTTTTCTGTGGTTTTCTTAATATGGAAACTTAGCAAAATGTACTGTTAAATGCATTTTGGAGCTAATGAGCTGATCAATTACCTCTCTGCCGATTTAAAATGTAACAGTGTGAATAATTGTATAGTGAATTCAGGCCTTAAAAAGTTTAATTCTAATAAAGATAAAGTAGAATTGTTTTCTTCTGAAAGCATAAGCTACTGATCACACAGAATGCCAATGTATCTGTTTCTGTTTTTCTTGGTAAATTACTTACTGTAGCCATTGCTTAAAAGTTGCCAGGTGGAAAGTGCTACTTTTAATATTAAGTTAATAATACTTCTCTCTTAATAGCTTTCTCTGCATTGAATTCTCCTGGACATGTGGCAGCAAACTCGAGCAGAGCTGTGGGCTCTTGTAGGCAGAGGTGCGTCCTGCTCTCCCAGCTATGTGCTCCTGCCCTTTCCAGGCAAGGACTGGAACGTTCATTACTGTTTCTTCAATTCAAACACAAAGTTTCTCCTTTCAATAGTACCCTCCTGAGCTATATATTTTCTTTCTAGAAATGTGGGGTTTTTCCTTACGTGGCTGAGGTGATGATGGTGCAATTTTTGGTGTGACTTGCAGAAGCTTGGATACCGTGAAAGCCCTTGGCAAGGTACGGGAGGGTTCTCCTCATGTCCTTCCAGTGCAGGTAGAGTGGGCACAGCAGACTTTGTCAGGGAGGAGGATCTTACCATGCAAGTTATGGTGAATTAAATGCTTGTGTTTTGTTTTAGCTTAACTGTACTGTATACAAGGCTTTTACAACTTTAGTCCCAGTGGCATGCATGAACGTCATTTAGCTGTGAGGATGTCATTTGCATACTGCTTTCAAACTGCAGGTGATGTTTGTGTCATGCTTGCTGGCCCAGATTTCTCTTCTCCCTCTCCCCCTCTTCTCATTGTTACAGAAAACAAAATCACATCCTTTGTGCGTCTCTGTTTCTTTCTGTGTCTCTCCTCTGCAGCTTTTTTATTCGTTGGCCCATTTTAAGCCCATTTTACAGGTGAAAGTTGAGTTCTTAGGGATGGTGAGTTGTAGTTAATACTGAAAATAGGAGAGGAAACATGCTTTATACATCAGAGATGTATGATATATATATAAGCATGATATATATATATCATGATGTATGTTAGCTTTAGGGAAGGTGCAGATGGGAAACTGAGTTCTACTGTTACTACTTCTTGTGGAGCTCCGTATTTCTCATGGACTCCCTTCCATAATGCTACAAGTCTGGCCTCTGATCTTGGCTAACAAAGACAAAATCATTAATTAAAATGTGTTCCGTGGGTCTGTTATCATCATGTTCCTTATAAAATTAAGGACATTTCTAGACATCATCTGATGGGCATTTTTTTGAGGTCTTGGGAATTTTTTGGTCTTCCATGTGGTGGAAATGGATCCAGAATTCACTTGCTTTTGAACCAAATTTAAGGGTAATGCCTTTCCCCTTTTCTTTTAACTTCAGCACACAGTGCATTACCATGATTGTGCTCTCTGATCACATGCTGTGAAGATGTTTTTCTGTAGTTATGTCGTGGTTCTGAGCAAATCAGAACCGAAGGACAGATAGCCTTCCCCCCCGCTTCCCCTTTTTAAAAGGGAAAAAGGAGAGGAGAGGGAGAAATTAAAGAGATTCAGGAGTTTAGAAAAACTAAACTACTTTAATAAAACATAAAGAATAATAATATAATGAACAATAAAAGGAAATTAAAAAAAAAAAGAAAGAAAAATAAAATAAAAGTATACAGTATATACAAAACCGTATTAAGTTCCCAGGATGACGACCACGTCACCAGCAGGCAACAGTCCCAGGCTGGAGTCGGTGATCGACAGGAACTGAATTCCAGATCTGGAGTCAGGAACGCTCGGATCGGNTCCTTCAAAGCAGGAGCAATTCAAAAGTGTCCTGAAAATACATGTTTTTCACAGATGAGTATGTTGTTTTTCCTATTCATGCTTAGATGCTGCTCTGTTTGTACAGAGGTTAACAGCCCCTGCTGCTACCCCTTCTCTCCATCCTCAGATCAAGGAAGCCGTCAGACAGCTCTGGCTTTTGTGTAAGCGTTACTTTTTCCTTGAGGTGTTAATAACATTTTTGCCTGGGAAAGCCACCTTTGATCTTAACTGTGCTCCAGAAAGTTTGCTGAGAAAAGGGTGATTATATAGGGATTGCTTAAGCTCATTTTTCTCAGATGAAAAAGGATGTCTCATCAGTGTATCTGCCTGTATCTGATATCCCTTAATTGACAGAGAGAGGGTGAATGATCTTTCTGCTTAGTGCCCTTATCTTGATTTACACTAAGCCCCCATCCTGTTATTAGGGCAACGTGAAGGGGAGGTGTAAATTCAATGTGTGCCTGTTTTAAATTTAAGGGTATAAAGGCAACTTGATGTGGGCATTGGGCCCTGCAGATTTATCGTGGCTAATTGCTTGTTGGGTGTCATACCCAGAGGCTGGTGTGGTTTCTTTGTGGCCTGCGCTTGAGAAGATTTATACAAGGTAGAAAGAGGCTTGTGGGTGGTGGAAAATTCCCTTTCAGCCTGAGTTAGCTGTGAGTGTTCCTGGGCCGCTGCCGTGAGGAAGGTTTTAGAAGGAAATGATCCTATTAGCCACAAAGCCTGCAGTGCTCAGCCCGGGGAGCAGGGTGCCTCCTTCCTGGAGGAGGAGGAGTGAGCTTGGCTCGCATTGATGTGTGCAACCGACTGTGGTGCTGCCTTGTATAAATCTCTATTTTTGTGTTTTTAATGCAGTTGTGTGTGGCTGAGCTGTCGCTGCCTTCCCTGCGTGTGGCAGTAGCCTGAGGTACCTCATCTTGTCGCCACCAGAGCGGCTTTGAAAGGCCTGCGGCCTGTTTTGCTATGCAGTAGGAGAGGTTTCCCTCAAGAAGCGAGTGACATTAGGCACACAGCTGCTGGCAACAGGCTGGCGTGAGCATAGAAATGGTGCTGTTTGGGGCTAGCTACTGTGAAATCATAATATTCCCTTTTAATCCAGGCAGGAGTGAAAGGGGAAAAAAGATGTGTGTTTGCTTTGAGTCATAAAAAAGAGCTATGTTGATAGAAATTCCAGACAAGGCGATGTCTGGGAGAGCAAACACTGAAAAAAAAGCTGTGGGCAGTTGCTTTAAAACCCCATAAAGCTTCCCTTTCCATGTTGAAGGAAAGTTGCTGCAGCTTTATGGGAGGTGTCAGAGGAACAAGTGTGTTCCCTGGTGTGGTGTATGTGCTTGCCAGAGGAGCAGCTGCCGATGGGACAGCGTGCACATGGCAGGCTGAAAGCCTGAAGCATCTGCTGCAGTGTCTGTTTGAAATCACAGAAAGAAAAAAGAAAAAAAAAAGTGGAAAGGAAGCAATAAAAAAATAATTCTGAAGGTTCTACACCTGGAAATGCAGTATTCAGCCAAACTGCCAGAAATATGTTCATTACCCTGGATAAATACAAGTAATTTCTGAGCAGTTTGTGGAACAAAAGCAAGTCTGCAAACAGGAGGGTAAACATCAACCATGGGGCATCTGTACTCACTCTGGAAAGTGATGTAATGCTGAGAACATAGCCAAGGCTCTCAGTTGTGCTTAAGAAAATTGATCTCATCTATGGAGAACATGTAGCTGTTCTAGAAGTATACAAGGGAAAGAAAAAGCTTTTGTGGAATAGCTAACTCTGTTAGTAACTACATGTTATGCACTGTCTGTGATTTAAGAAGCAGGAACATTTAGTCTTGTAGAACTCTTTTTCTTCCTGCCAACAGCCTTCCTGGTTTATTCTGTTTTCTTTCCCATGTCCTGGGAGGTCTTTGGATGGTACATCACAGCATGACCTGTCATTCTTCTCTTGACGGAAGGGCGGAAGAGGCTGTAAGAAATACAAAATGTTCTCCATAATTTTGAGGTACACAATGGGAAAATTCAGGAAGCTGTTATCATTCACTGGTGACGTGTGGTGACTGTGAAACATCAAGATTGCATGAGCCACTTCTTAGATGTTTGATGTGTTGGTCAGGAATTCACTTACAGAAAAATTATCGCTGTTCCCTTCTGTATTTGGCATCTTTTTTCTAATACTTGAATGGCTTCTAGTAAAGTTTTACAGCGAGTAAAATTTGAAATCTCCCACACTGCAAAACTTCGCTTTGGATCCACCAATTTTACTGTAATTCTACTTCAGGTGTTTCGTAGAGTTAGAGTCTACTCTTTGCACTCAGTTTTCTTGGTTCCAGACTGTTCTTTGCGATGCTGTGCTGTTTGTGCTTGTGAGAAGGCAACAGGCAAGAAGACTCAGCAAACTCTCTGGAGGGAACAGGACTGCAAAGTGGACCTTTATTTGTATGCCTCTGTCCACTTCACAGCTTCCTCTCATCTGCCAGCTTCTGTTTACCTTTCATTATCTTTTCAGTCTCACTCTGCTGTAAAACCCCTCCCCTCAGGGTATGTATTTATGATTAAAACTACAGATTTTTAAATGTGGGTGAGGATAGAGATTAGGGACAGAGTTGCAGCAAGAAAGAAACAAGGAAGGGGCTTCCTCACTCCTTTCCACAGTTTCACAGCATTTCCTCCATTTTCTCTTCTCTTGCTGGGCTGCTTTTAGAACCTAGTTTCACAGTCTTTTGGCTAAGGTCAAGTGTAGGTGGGTTTCCTGTTGGTGTCTGGGTTGCATGCATGAACACCACTTGCTGTTCTTTGGTGTAATCAGGACAGGTTCGCAGGGGCTAGAGCTTTGTCCCATCAAGCATTACAGAACTGCATAGCAAAGATGGAGCAAAGGGGCTGTATCCTTGCTTTCTAAGCAGTGGCAGTAGCTTGCTTTACTCCCCTTGACAGTATAAACATAATTTCACTTTTCTGGAAGCCCACCAGTGGTAACAACAGTGTTTTTAATCAGGTTTTAATCTCAGCACACCATTTAAATACATCTCTGTGAGAGCAAGGTAGTGTAATAAATTTTAATTGCTTTTTGTGGGCTTAGGGCTGACTTAATAGGTTATTGGAAATGCTATTCTGATGGAAAACAACTTAAGTGCATTGCTTCTATGGCCATGTAAGGGTCTGTCATATGATTGCTTGCCAGTCATAGAAAAATCACTTCATTAGATAGTGATACTTTTTTATTGTAATCCTCTTACTGATGGATTTGGGGCTTAAAATACAGCAGGGTAGATTTGCTTTGTGCACTCCTCTCCCGTTCCGAAGCAGTATTGGCAGAGATTTCATACCTCTGTTATTTAATAACAGGGGCCTCTTTTCTGCAGCTTCTGTTCAGGTTTAAACACTTTGCATTGGAAAGTGTGTGACTGGACTGTAGGTGGACCAGAAGGACAATGTGAGAAAACTACCACCTGATCCTGCATGCTTCCAGCTAAGTCATAGAATGGTTAGAGTTGGAAGGGACCTTCAAGATCATCGAGTTCCAACCCCCCTGCCATGTTCAGGGACACCTCTCCCTAGAGCAGGTTGCTCAAAGCCCCATCCAGCCTGGCCTTCAACACTTGCAGGGATGGGGCAGCCACAGCTTCTCTGGGCAATATTTCCAATAATGGCCAATAAATGTGAATATGGTGACTAAGGCTATGGAGAGGCCTCACCTTGACCCCGTTTCAAGTTCTCAGCTGTGACGGGGGGGGATCTAGCAGAGATGCAGAGAAGGGCTGCTGGCATCTGAGCAGGCCAAAAAGCCCACCTCCCAGGCAGCCAGCAGAACTTTTTTTTTAGTCTTAAGAAAGGAGAAGGGGGTAAAATTGCTGTCTGAAACTGGACTGGGGGGAAATGAAGGAGTGGGGGAAGCTCACATCCAGGGAAGGAAGGGAGCCAGAAGACAATGCAGTGACAAAGGTGAACCAGCCTGAGTTGTCCAGGAATCAGCTGAGGCTGGAAACTGGGAGGAGGCTTCCTACCTTGGTGCTCTGTGTCATCATTTTGGTGTGTACAAAGGGAGCAAAATAACACCAGGTTGCCATGCCTCTGTCTGTTAAAGCAGCAGAGGCCCTGACTTCGCTTCCCAGCTGCTCCTTCAGGTCCCATCTCTTCTCTCAGACCAGTGAGCCGTGGCTGTGAGCACAGCTGAGCAGGGCTGGTGTGTGATCCAACCAGGAGAAGGATCAGCAGAGGCAGGTGAGGCCAATCTCGCACGGCTACATACATCCAGCCCAGTCTTGTATGCCAAGAGGATGGCTGGTGCCATCTCCTGCCTGCTTACCTTCTTTAGCGCATGTTAATCATGTTTGGAAATGATGGAAGAAATGTCAAATTGTGTAAGGAGTCTGGAGAGCAGAGTTAATTCCCTGACTGTTTCTTTAGTGGAAAGCTTACAGAGCTCTCCCTGTCTGACTTGGTAGGAAACAAGAAGGAAGGTAGAGTATCACGGAGTAACTTCTTCATTTAAAGTTTTTAGAATCCCCAGCCCTTCTCCATTCCTAATGCAAGGGAGAGGTTGGGCAGCCACGCTGAAGCTAAACTTCTGCTCCAAACCCAGATACCCTGTCCTTAACTGGCCAGACCGTCAGCCTGGCACAGTGCACAGACATCCGTGTGGTGTCATTGCTCAGGAGGACCTCTGCAGGGCATCACCACTACAGGCTCTGTAGGTGTCATCTCTTGAAAATGAATCATGAAGCTTCATTGCACCTCATCTTCCCCATCCCTGAAGGGGAGCATAATGAGCACTTTGTGCAGAGGGAAACTGCCGTCATCAGACACGAAGAAGCCATCGCTGAGGGGGACAACATACCACATAAGCTTTATTGGTGACTGTCTGCTGTGAATAAAAGTTTTCTTACGAGGCTGGGAATACTGAGGATGCTTATAATATGTTTAGAGAAGGTGAAAAGTTGCTGTAGGAGATGGAGCAGGAGATGGAATAAAATATTAATGGTTTTATTATCAGCAGGTACCTTTAAAAGACAATTGTAATCTCTGGGTTCAATCATGCCGAGTTGAATTTAACATGTAGGCTGCCAGTGCTTTCGGCTAACATAGGTTACGCCAAATACTGTCAGGAGCTTAATTTGATGCATTATTTTAATTTTGCCCTGACACAGGAACGATCAGAGGTGTATGTGTTTGCCAGAAGTGCAGCAACCTGATGCTCCAAACTGTGAGCGATACTTTCATTAGCCACCTGAAGTTTTAACATGTAGTTGAGGGCTTTCGTTGTAATGTATTATTCTGAAATATTGAGCCTTCTAGGCACTTCACTTGGGCTAAAGGCAGGGAAGGATTTAGTGTAGTCTCTGCTGTTCCTGAGAGGGCAGGCATGAGTGAGTCAGGGAACCTGGGGTTTTGTGGACTTGCTTGAGTTGTGCTTCGTTTAACGACTGTGGGTTTTGAGGTGAGTTCTGCAAGTGTGACTGGATCCTAGAGCATCTCGTCTTCAACTTGGAGGAGCTTACAAGTGGTTTTGGGCATGTGGCTGTGGTAGGGGCTTTTTTGCAGGATGCAGAGCTGATAGTGCCAGCTGCAATTAGGTTTCCTAAATCCTTTCTTTATAAACCTCTGGCTCTGATTACTTCTAATTTTGCTGACTGTTTCTAAGAGCTAAAATGGTTATGCTGTTTCCGGGAATACCCTTGGGGAAAATTACTTAGGTTGTGTTTTGCCCTGGATAAGAAAAAAAACAATAATGCTACGCTGGTCTTTTGCAAGGGATGAAAGATTTAAAACTCAGTGAGAAAGTGAAGTCACTTTTTTTTTTTGAAATGCGCCTTTTGTTGCTTGTGTGATAAAGCCACTGGGGAAGTGACAAATCTTTGAAGGATTCAAGTCACGCAAACTGGGAAGAGCCCTAGACCTTGGTGGCTAAATTCTTCATAGAGGGTATGGCTTGTCCCAGCCTGCTGATGGTGATGAGGGCTCTTCCCCCAGTCGCTGCTCTTCAGTGCAGCAGCGCTGCAGTCTCAGGTGCTAGACCCGAGCCATGAGCCACTGGCGTCTGGAGGGGCAAGGACAATTTGGGAGGAATCTGGCATGAATAAAAGACTGAACACTCCAGGGAGGTTTGGGAGAAAAGAGTAATAGGACTGAAATCCAGCAGGGTAGGAGACGGAGGAGAAGTAAGGGATTGTGCAAGAAAACTTGCACTAAGAACCTGTGAAGGATGCTGGGGCTGATGGGACTTGCTTTGCCTTTTGCCTTTTTTTTATATATATATATATATTTTTTTTTTTGGCTTATGTCCAGCAATTTACATTCAGGAAGTGCTGAGTTGGCAACAGCTGGCACAAAAGGCTGGGAAATGGCAAAATGCGGGCTTCCCCCTGCCCTTCTCACCCACGCTTCTGAGCGTAGGAGTTATTCTTGGTACATCATCACATGCTGTTTTTGCAGAGAATTCATGCCTCGTTCATTGCACTGGAGAGATGGGGGCTCCTGACTCGAGCAGGGTCTTGAAGAGGAGTAAAATGCCTGTGGTTCTGCTTCATTATCTCTTTCAGAAGGTAGAAGATGAGTGCTGAGAGAGGGGTGAATGGCATGAAGGCAAAAAAAGATAATCTCTCAATCTGCCAGAAGTCACCACAGAAGTTTTGCATGATGCTAATCACATCTTCTAACTCTGACTTCTCATCAGTGATGTCACTTGTTACCAGTTCCTCATGCTCTAACCGCAAGCCTTGGGATATGACTTGCATGAGCCCTGTTTGTTCACAGCTACAACTGAAGTCAGTCAAGGCAGTAGTCTGAATATAATATTAAACCAGCTAACACTCCAAAATTGTTAGGTGTTTTTTTCCTTAGGCTTTCTGTATACCTGATCTCTACTTATTAAGTAGGGTTCCTTCATCTCACAGGCATTTTGGGAAAATAATTACTAGCGGGAAAACTCTACAAGAATAGAAAAGGTGAGAGTTTTTTCCAGTCCTGCTCTGGGAAGTGTCATATAAACATGACCTGAAGGACAAAACAAAGCATGGCAAAGCTGCTCAGCTGTGGAGAAGGAGAGCCACACGTAACACATAGATGTGAGGGACAAGTTAGGGAACTGGGACTAGCAAGCACATTTCCCGAGACGCTGGGGTAGTTGGTATTAATGCTGGCTGTGAGGCTATGAAATCACAGACATTGCATGTCTTGATTTAAGTTATAGCATGGGTTGGGAGTGTGCTTGTGAAGCAAAGCTGAGGACTGGCCACTCCTTTGATTCTCTGGTTCAGATGCCTTGCTCCTGGGGCACGAGAACTGGGTTCCTCAGCTGAACGTGTCCTGATGTGTCGTCCTAAAGGAAGACCACTCAAGTGCAGATGAAGCTTCATCAGTGCCCTCGGCTCTGCAGATCAGCTCCTGTTGGGCCCCATCTCCTACTGGTATGAATAAAGCCCCGGGATCTCTCTTTGTAAATTCACACCCGTGTAGATCACTCATAAGTTTTTCTCATAAATGCTTGTGGTTGGTGGGTGATATGAGTACAAGACTCTTGCCAGTAGAAAATCATGGAGACCTCCCTGATGATGGGAAAAAAGGCTAACACTAATGACTGAGGATCTAGGGAGCAGCAGAGCAAGCAGCCTCCCCTCCATCCCTTGGGCAGCAGGAATTGCACCGCACACACCTTGGGAACCCATTTTCAGGCTCATGAAACACCAGGTGGCCATTGGGACCAGTCAACATGGTTTCACCATGGGAACGTCCCATCTGGGCAGCCTGCGTGCTGCACAGAAGCAGCAATAGCTGGCTCTGGAGACAAGGGGACAGCAGTGGATATTGTTTGTCTTGTCTCTAAAACATCTTTGGATGTGGTCTCCCACAGGACTGTCATTTGAAAGCTGAGGCGGTGCAGGCTGGGTGAAGGAATGGGGAGATGGATAAGAAGTTGGCTGAAGTGTTGGACTCAAAGGTAATAATCAATGGATCGATGTCCACATGGAATGGTGTAGCAAACAGAGCATCCCAAGATCAATACAAGGGGTCAGTACTGTTTGGTAAGTTCATCATTGGTCTTGGATGATGAGTCAGAGTGCACCTGCAGCCATTTTGTGGATGGCATTAAATTGTGTGTTTGGGCAGGAGAAGGCTACACTGGATGGTAGAGCAGCATTGGGAAACCTGAGGGTTGGGCCAGTCAAAACCTCATGAAGCTCAGCAAGAACTGCAGGGTTCAGTACCTACAGCAGAACAATTCCAGGCATCAGCACAGGCTGAGGACCAACTTGCTGGGGAGCACACAATATAGAACCTTACCTCCTATCCTCAGCTGTATAGACTGTTCCTCAACTGTTCCTGATGGATGGCTGGCTGGCTGGCTACAGAAAAGACAGAATATTCTTGGAGCTGCAAGGATGACAGACAGTGGTCACAAATTTTGGCAGCCTCTGTCTAGGTATAAGAAAAGAGGTTCTTTACAGCAAGGGTGGGCCAGTGCAGGGGGAGCTGCCCAAGGCAGCTGAGCAATCGCCAGCCTTGGAGGTGTGTGAAATTTAGTTGTACACAGCAGTGTTCTCAAGTGTTCTCAACTTCATTAAGTTTTGCCCTGTGTTGAATAGTGTTTGGAATAGATGATATCCAGAGATCCTTTCCAACCTACATTTTTCTCTTATTATGGTCTGGATAGGCAGTAAGCACAGTTGTCCTCAACAGAAGTTATACTGAGTAGGAGGAGCCCATGCAATGTGCCTGTTGTAGTTCCAAGAAGTGACCTATGCAAAAGGTGAACCGCTGGCCAAAAGCCATTCAGTGCAAGTGGGCTAGAAAGGGACATTTACGTGATCCTACCTCCTGCTAGCCTTTTTTTTCTGCCTGATTAACATTGCTCTCTCTGACCCCCTTGGCATGCAAGCGAGGCCCCGTCTAGAATTCCTCGCGCTCAAAACGCCCTCTTTGAGACAGAGATGAAGCAACGCTTGCTCGGCTGTACTCCTGACCTCCTTACCTTGTTTTCCACCAGCACCTTCACGCCCGGGCAATGTGATCTCCCGCTCACACGGTGTTTTCCGAGTCACTTACACCGGGGTGTGACGCGCTGAGCAAAACGCAAACAGCAATTTCACTTGTCAGGAAGTGCCAACGGCTTGACAGCTCATGCCGTTGGCTCAACTGTCGGGTTTTGAACCTAGAGCACCACTGCTGTGGACCCGGTTTGACTGGAGGACAGTGCCTCTGGCACACCTGAATGGCACCCCGCGTGTGCTGTGCCTTTCAGAGATGCACCGTAAGTACTCGACGGCTGCTACGCGTTGCCTTGATGGAAGCTTGACACCCACGTAGCAACTGGGGGGTTCAGCATGTGGTAGAAACGCTGAACACACTCTGTTAATAGCCCTTTTACAGCTGCAGAAGCCTTAAGGTATTTGTGTGAAGGTAACGAAATGTTCATGGAAAAAATCCTTGTAAAAAAACGGGTTGTGGTTAGCTTCCATCGTTATTTGGCCTGTTGTGGGGGGTTTTTGGTCCTTTTATGGATCAGGAGGGGGCCCAGGGTCAGACTCTGAAAACAAAGGGAGTATTTTTTTGTTAATTAAGAAAAATTATGTTTGAGTTCTAAATTAAATCAGAGTACCCTTAAGCTGCCCTGCTGTGAATGCTTTTACGCAGATCTTCTGGCAGCAAGTCAAGAGTTGTCACCACTCCTGTGCCTAGTATTTGTTATTTAGGCATGCACTCTGGGATTTCTGGTGAAGACAGGGCAATATTAATGCCACTGTGCAAGCCCCAAGTTAAACTTCACCCAAACATGGGCAAACAACTCCAAGAGAGACTTCCCAACCAGAATGAGCACAGAGAGGCTAGAAAAAAGTTGCATTAGGGATCTGTATCCAAGATTTGTTCATAGCTTGTATGGAGATTCGGTAATGATCTCTTCTGACTTTCTGCATCGCACAGCCACTAAACAATACTCCTGAACTTGACTTTATTTTGACCATGGGTGCACTTTTAAGAAAGGGGAGGAGAAAGGAATCTGTCCTGAATTTACAAGGACATTAATGGACCTTTGTAAATAATGGAGAAGGCATCACAGCCCTTAGTAAAATGTCTTAATTTTAATTACTTTCACAGGTAATTACCTTCCATTATCATTACAGTTAAATATTTATTATTTATTTCTACTGTAAACTTTCTTCAAGCTCTATCTATTGAAACTTGGGAGGCTTCAGTTCGCTGCAGTTGGGAGATGAGACGTGATGTCTGTTCTCACATAGATGCCAGTGGAAGATCCTGGACCTTACCATAACAATCATGATCTCAAAGGTTTCCCTTCCCACCTAGATGGACCGATTTCTAGCAGCGGGGTTTCTGCCTTTCCTAATATTCTCACGTATGTCACCATTCCTGTAACTCTCCATGGAATAAGGCTCCATTCCTGGCACATGCTTCAAAACCACTGTCAGCTTTTCAACTTCTTTGACCTTGTATGTCAGTCTCCTGATACATGGGCTCAAGGGAAATGGAAAGGGATAAAGGTAATAAAAAAAAAAATAAAATTGCATTGGTGTTTTTCTCAATCCCTGTTTCCAGGAATTTGCTTTAAGAATCAAGAATCAAATAAGGCTGACCGAGGCTGGAATAAAAGCATTAGGAGCTCTTTTATTCTCTTGTAGTGTAAATCTAAACCCCTGGCACAGTATACAGAAGGCATTTAATTTTGCAGCCGTGTAGCAGCAGTCTCTATCTTTCTGTAAATCACCTGCATCTATTCACTTAACAGCACTGTTGTTTGTTCTCTTTGACCTGACAAACCAGAGACGCAAGGATTAGGTTTCCAGACACTGGGAGTCTTTTTTTCTTAGCGACCAGTTTGAATTTCAGTTGGAAGTGAGTCAGTTGACTGCCTAGCGAGATATGGCACACTCTGGAACTAATTAGTCTTGAATGTAGTTGTAAGTCATCAGTGACACCTGCCTGCATTATTCTACCTGGTTAGCTGGCATTGACTCCATGGTACCTGAAATCTGATGACTCTGTTGAAGGGCTGGGCTTGCTGCCCCACCTAGAAAAATATGGAAGTTGAAAGACGCCACCTAAATAATGTTTACAGAGGATCTGAGCCAAGCAGTCTGGGGAGAAGAGACTGCTAGAAGAGACGTCGGTGGTATGGAGTCTGCGGAGTACTAATTTAATAAACCCAGAAAATAGATGTGTGTATGTATGCAGGGAGAGTAAAGGTAGACTATGTATCATGCACAGGCTATGTGTCATTGCTTGAGAGTAGGCTGGAAGAGAGGTTGTTCATGTGGTAACACGTAAACTAATGGTCAGCTGTGGCTATTCCGTATCAGGTCTTTATAGGAACAACCATTTAAAATACATCTCCCTGGAGCTCTTAAAAGTAAGTACCATGTGTTTCTGTGACTGAGGAACTACAACACTTTTTCTTGTGTGGTTGCGTGAGTGGAAGAATGAGCTTTATACCTGAGCTTCACACACGTTTGAAAGCTGTTCCTGGCTCTGCACAACACTGCTAGCTGTTCAGAGTAAATGTCACTGGAAACCTTAATTGCTTTAAGGGATCTTGTTCTAAATGATTCTATTCTATGATTCTAAATATCTTGATGGATGAGATTCTTAATGTGCTTTTACTCATTCTAATCACCGGTACATTCATTAAAAAATGCTTTGAATCAAAGTGGCATCAAAACTCCCTACCCCTATTTTTGTATTCTTTCAATTTCTGAAAGGTTTGCCCCTGTCCTAGAGAACACGCTGCAACTGGAATTAATCACAGAAGTGTGTTTTTTCCTTCTCGTCTTGCTTCTTTACAAATCATTAGTTTTAATTGGGGAGGTGGCAATTATTACAGCAGCATTCACCTTCCAGTGCCCCTCTTTAGCTCCCAGACAGAGTGATTCACAAAGTATTCATCCATTTGTTTATGACAGAGCTGATATACCTACATTTTGTTTGTTCAGTTCCTTTAATACACAGAGTTGCTTTCCAGTATTAAAGGGGCTGATATAATCCTTTGAAGTTTTACTACTGCCTTCCTTAAAATTTCTATCAGTCTTAAAACTGACCAGTTCTTGGCTTGATAAGACCCAATGAATCTGGACAGAGAGGTTGAATAAAGCAGCGTAAAGGATTATCTCAGTGGCATCTGAGCCAACCTACACACATGTAACCTTAGCTTTGGCTGCCAACTCCCTAAAGTGATTTTGTTTTTCTTCTGTAATTAATGCATGAATCCAGTGGAAGTAGGCTAAAAAAAAAAAAAAAAAATTCAACAAAGCAAGCATTTTACCTCTCCCTCCTCTTCTTCCATTCTTCCATCTTTCTAGTCCTGCAGCTGAATTCAGAACTTTTTGCTCAAAATCCTCTCCACTCAGAATCTCACTCATTTCCTCAAAGCAAAAAGACAGTTGAGAAGACATCCCAGCCCTTAGAAAGAGCCTGTTGTGCTTCATCCCCCCGTGGGATGAACCACTGCTGCCATGGAAGCTTAAACCTGCTTGCTGTCTTATGTGTATCCTCCCCCAGCAGCTGCAGCCTCTTACCTTCTCTTACCTTGTGCCTTGTTCTTCCCCTCAGCTTCTCATCAGCCTACATGGAAAATGTCACTTCTGGCAGTCGTCACACAGCAGAGAGCTGCCCTTCCTGCCCCCTGACCCTTCATCTTCAAATGCTGTCAAACCCAGAGCCACTGACTTTTGTTTTCCTCTAATTCTACTTTAGGTCCCCTCCAATCTGTTTTTGTCCCCTTCACCACATGTTTTGCTGCTACGTCCTGTCACCTCTGGAAGTTTCACGTCCATTGCCTCTTGATTCTACTTTCTTTCAGGTCCTAATCCCTTGCATCCTGGGGCAGAAGGATGCTGTCCCTCTGAGTTGTTCTTGGCTTTCCTCTCCAGTGCCCCTCTGGGTGATGTCAGCCCCAAACATAGCTTCAGCAGCTATTTTCTTTCTCCCTGCAGCTAAAATAAGTCATGATGTGTTCTTCTAACATCCCTTGGTGGGTACCTAGCCATGGCCAAAAGGCTCAGTCTTCTCACACTTGATCACAATCATCCATATCACTATACTTCTCGTTACTCAGACCTGTAGTCTTTGTTTCCTGTGCCCTGATGTTCAGGCTTTGTCACTAAGTATTTCTGTTCCTGCCCGCACTGTTTTCCAGATGAGATCTCCTGTCTGTTCACACTCCTGTATTATTTTCCCAGTCTCAGCCATGCTGTTCCCATATGACTGAAACAGCTACCCTGGCTCTGGTCATCTTTTCTGATGGTGTTCGTTCACCAATCTGTTGTTCAAACCTCTTGCCCTTCCTGCTTCTTACTTTCTTATTCCTCCTTCAGCTCCTCTTACTGCCTTCACCTCTTCTGTGGAAGCATAAACCTCAGTTTCCTCCGTAGCTTTGTTCAGCCCTGCTTGCCTGGCTTTTTGGTTTCTGAAGTAATGGACATTGTTGATGCCCCATCCCTGGAAGTGTTCAAGGCCAGGCTGGATGGGGCTTTGAGCAACCTGCTCTAGGGAGAGGTGTCCCTGCCCATGGCAGGGGGGTTGGAACTTGATGATCTTGAAGGTCCCTTCCAACTCTATCCACTCTATGATTCTATGATTCCCTTGGTGAAGACTTTGTCCAGAGGGAAGGTGGCTGCTGTACTGCTGCCCTCCCCAGCTCCCACTGATGGAGGCTGGTGGGTCCTGTCTGGGTCCCGATGGCTGAGCATGGGGAGATGTGTGCAACCACACCTCCTGGCTGGGTGACACCTTCATCCCTGCTGACTCTCCACCACATAACCTCACTCTTCTTGGCTTGGCTTCCTTCACCTCCTCTCACTCCAGGAGAATCCTGGCGCGTGGAGTTTCATTCCTGGGGCAGCAAACATCCAGTTCGCCTTCTCAGCTGAGACGTTTGGAGCCAGCTCCCTCTCCAAAATCCCCCAGTGATCTTTCCAGGGTACACATAAAAATGTGTACTCAGGCCCACTGAGCAGAGAAACTGAAGGCTGTGACTCAGACATAGAGATGCCGTGATTTGGACAGGCTGATGAAATTCATCCCCTCAGCCACGCCCCACAAAACAGGACGGCTGATCTTTCCACTGAAGCAGCCTGCTCTGCTATGGTGACCGAAAACCAGCATTTAATCAAAATATGAAAAAGCACTACACTCTTCTTCCAATATTTGCCTCTGCCAAAAAGAACCTCAACAAAAACAACAAAAACCAACAAAAATCCCAAACCCCAGACACTGAAATGGACAAACTCTAATTGTTTAGGAGGTGGAAACTTGCCTCGTCCTGTCTGTCTGCATTTGCAAAGAACAGCAGACTTATTTTTTCTGTAATGTTCTCTCCAAATTTTCTCCTCCAACCTGCCCATGTCTTTTATAGGCTGCAAGATATTTAGGGCCAGGGATGTCATTGGGAGGTTTCTTATGCCTGAGCTGATGATAGGAATGAGGTTGATGGGTGCTCTGTGAGGGGCCCGTGCTAAACACCTCACTAGGAATCACTTCGTAATTGGAATTGGACTGCTGCAGCATGGACTCCCAGAATATTCCTGGAGCTGGGATCATGAAGACAGCGATCAGTAGTTTCCAGGGGCAACAAGGCGTTGCACTGCTTTCCACCTGTAGGAAC
Source organism: Thinocorus orbignyianus (assembly GCA_013400375.1). Taxonomy (NCBI): domain Eukaryota; kingdom Metazoa; phylum Chordata; class Aves; order Ciconiiformes; family Thinocoridae; genus Thinocorus; species Thinocorus orbignyianus. The sequence continues at coordinate 43,568 of VXBW01007406.1, forward strand.
GTCATATCTTTTCTGCCTTAATGTGTCAGGTCTTCATAATGCTCTTCCCATCTGACCCACATTTAATTTTGTAAGCATAGTCTGGGAGTTTTATGAAAATGTGTCATCGGCTGACTCACAGTCAAGAAGTGATCAAAACACGACAAGAAAGTTTCTTGCAGGCAAAACAGTCTCACGCGTGTGTCTAGTTGACATTACTAGTTTTTCTCATGCTGGATTGCAACCAACCAAGAATTTTAAAGTGGGGAGAGAAATTCGTGCATGAGGTCCAGCTTTGCCTTTGGTGAATCCCAGGCGGCATTCCCAAAGCAAAAGCCCTCATGCTGCTATTAATGAGGGTGGTACCTAGGTCTCAGCACACAAACTGTGGGAAGTTGTGACCCAGCACAGTAAGGATGCTCGAGCAGAACACCGGGATGTCCTTCTGCAGGCTCCTAGAAAGTCTGTTCAAGAACAGAGTCTCAGAGAAAACTTGCTGGTGTGTGGTGTCAGATGCGTTGTGGAACTATAGGGGAACACCTCTGAAACGGGGCAAAGGGCTACATTTCGGTGCGTCCTTTTTCACCTCATAATAGTACTTGGAAAACAAGATGTCTCTCAGTGAAAAAACGCCATGTGGAAAGAGAGATGTAAGATTATGTGTACACAAAAGGCAAGCATGACAAGAGTGAGACAGAACACGTGGGAAGGCAACAATGTCCTAGCAGGGCTGGGAGAGAGCGTACATAGAGAAATGCTGATCCCCACCCATGTTTCCAAGGCAGCCCATCTCCCTGAAAAATCTTTGTGGAGCACTGCAGAAACAGCAGAGGCCTGTGGATGCCAATAGATGTCTCTGGTACCCACGGAGAAGCCACCTTCTGTGCCCACCATCCACTCGGCCAACCACCCAGGTGGGATGCAGTTGGGATGCCACCAACTGCAGCCTGCTAGCCCGCTTTTTTAAAATGAGCTGAAGACCAGATGCCAGAAGGGGTGATGTGTGTCATCTCACTGAACTTCAGGATGTCCTGGTGTGACAAGAGCCCAAGTGACAGCACTTTCCACCCACGTGGGGTAAATGCTTGGGCCGTTGGCTTTCAGCCTGATCTAGGTGCTGCTGCCCTTGAGCATGTGCAGCAGTCCAGAGGAGCCTGAGTGGCGCTTTGCTGCACCACAGTTCAAAGAGGAATTGCAACACAGGTGTAATGTTACCCATTTTCACCAAGGATTTTCTTGCAGAGGCCCCTCCTGCTCAGTGGGCAAACTGGCCCCGGGTACCCAGAGGTGGATGGAGATCAGCACTCAACAAGAGGACGTCCCGCTCCAGCCCTGTGCCTGCCAAAAGCCCTGACGGCTCCAGCAACAGAGAGGGAAACAGAGGTCTTACTGTTTCTTCAGGCATGCAAACCAGCACAATGGAAAATATTTGTGATGTGCTGAAAACCCGAGCTGATGCTTACTGAATGCGACTGAAAAATTCCCCAACTCTGTGCTAGCAAATAGCAAAGCCACTGGCGTGGAAAGAGGCTTCCTTCGGATGAGCCTAAGCGTGTCCACAGCCACGTGTGCTGGGGCGGCAGCCGCTCCCCAGCTCACCCGGTGCCGCTGCTGGCATCACCCTCTCTGCACCCTCCCCAGGAGAGAGGATCAGATGCAACGTAGAGAATTACAACAGTAAATATTTCTTCATGAGGTGTCCCAGCCAAACAGGGGCACCCTGGATCTGGTTTCACACAGGGTTCTTTCAAACGTTCAGGTACAACACGATTTGACTTATTGCTCATACACACACTACTGATTACTAATCGTAGTAAAACTTTGCAAACCAGCTGTATTTTTGCAGCGTTCTTACTGCTTGTCTATTGATGCAGACATCCCTGGAGTCCATCTTGCTGGAGTTACTTATCTAGGTGGCCAGATGATGCTAGGAGGGCTTCAAAGATACGTAGGAGGCTGGTGGTATCTTGGTTGCCCCAGAAGGAGATTTTCTTCACAGTGCTTAACTCTGACTGAGGAGCCGCTTGCTCTGCACGGCAGATATCAGAAGGGAATCCAATAGTACGCTTTAATTGGCATCTTTTGCATCATAGGATGTGTTAATGATTTGTTGGACAATTATTAAGCTGTTTAATCTTCCAGTCAGCCCATGCAGGATGTAGTTAAGAATAATATCTTTTGTACACAATACACGTGTCACGTTGAAAGGACAAGATCTGTCTCCCCGGCTGGGATGTTGCAAGGAAGCATGAGAACCTCCAGAAACAGTTTTAGTTCCTGGGACTCACAGCAGATGGATTAACATATTAAACACCTTCTAGGAAAAAAAAAAATAAAAAAAATCTTCATTGTGTTTACACCAATAGATTTTATCCAGCATCTTTTTCATCACTGGTACTACCCTGCAATTTCCTTATGAAAATGATACTTCTGAAACAAGTTGTTTGCTTGTTTATTTGTTTTTAAATAATAAAAATTTGTATTTCTGCTTTTTCAGCTGGGGCAAATTCATTAAGCTGACAAAGACTTTAGTAGTAATAATCCTGCGGTGACCTTTTCTTTTGAAGGCTGGAAAGCCTGTAATAAATGAGGCAGTGATTAGGGAAGGAAAAAAGCAGTTGAGAAAATGTGCACGTATTTGTGAACCACTNCCAGGGTATCCTTTATCCTTCATGGTCAGCTCTAAGTTACTGAGAAGCAAAGTCCTTATTTCCAGGCCTGGGCTATCCTTTAGTTTATTTTACTTGAGCATGAACACCACCAAAGTGTCCAGTAAAGTGCCACTACCACATGACATTACAGTGTATAATGCAAACTAAGATATATATATATATATATATATATATATATATAAATATATATATATAAACAAAGTTAATATGCTTTCACACTCTGAAGACTGATTTAATAGTTAGAGAAGGAGATTTTCTTCACAGTGCTTAACTCTGACTGAGGAGCCGCTTGCTCTGCACGGCAGATATCAGAAGGGAATCCAATAGTACGCTTTAATTGGCATCTTTTGCATCATAGGATGTGTTAATGATTTGTTGGACAATTATTAAGCTGTTTAATCTTCCAGTCAGCCCATGCAGGATGTAGTTAAGAATAATATCTTTTGTACACAATACACGTGTCACGTTGAAAGGACAAGATCTGTCTCCCCAGCTGGGATGTTGCAAGGAAGCATGAGAACCTCCAGAAACAGTTTTAGTTCCTGGGACTCACAGCAGATGGATTAACATATTAAACATCTTCTAGGAAAAAAAAAATTAAAAAAAATCTTCATTGTGTTTACACCAATAGATTTTATCCAGCATCTTTTTCATCACTGGTACTACCCTGCAATTTCCTTATGAAAATGATACTTCTGAAAAAAGTTGTTTGCTTGTTTATTTGTTTTTAAATAATAAAAATTTGTATTTCTGCTTTTTCAGCTGGGGCAAATTCATTAAGCTGACAAAGACTTTAGTAGTAATAATCCTGCGGTGACCTTTTCTTTTGAAGGCTGGAAAGCCTGTAATAAATGAGGCAGTGATTAGGGAAGGAAAAAAGCAGTTGAGAAAATGTGCACGTATTTGTGAACCACTACAGTGCTGTAGCCCTGAATTTTAAAGAAAAGCACATGGGGAAACGTGTAATTCCACTACTGCAGCAAGTTATGACTAATTACAAATTAAAAGGTACGGGTGACCACACAGTGACCAGTGAGAACAATATCTGGATGCCCGCTAAGCGAGTAGCTGCTCTCCTGTGCTTTGAAAAAGGCATGTATCCTGCAGAGAAGATAGTATGTGATTAATTAAAACTGCATCAGGTTAATGCAAGAAGGAGACAAGTTAAATAAGCATACACAGCCCTAATTATGCTGCATCCTAATTTTTGTGTCTTTGACAGTAACATTTCAGTCTGGTACAAGTGTGTCTGTGCACTGATTATATCCTATCAGTCTTTTCTAATGAATTTACTCCAAAACAATAAAACACAGGTTTCTTCCACAAGATCATCAAAACAAACCAGTTTAACACTTCAAAATAACTCGGAATAGGAACATGTGAGAGGAATTAAAATGCCCTCCAAATACGTAAATGCTGCCGTTTTAAAGGTGCTCCATCTCCTCCTCTCCCCTTCAAACTTCCCAGTAAAATTCTACCCTGGGGGTAACCCTGGAAAAGCTGGGCCTCAGGATAAAGTTGGAAACTAGGCAACAAACTTCAAGGAAAGCTAGTGTCAACTTTGAAGTGTGGAACAGTGACTCAACAGAGACAGCACCTGTAATTCTGCCCTTGCAAAGCAGATGGACTTCTGCAGCTCCATGATGTTTGAGAGAGCAGGATGAGGCCACTCCTAAGTGGAAGCATACTATTAACAGGAAAATAGTACTGCTAACAGGAGGTACCTCTAACACCCTGCCACGCAGTGGCTAATTTTGTGTGATAGTTTTTATTTTCTTAAGACAATGAATCCAGCAGACGTTTTGCCACGAGTACATGAGTGACTACAAAGGAAAGTCCTTCCTCTCCTGCAATAGGCAATGTTTTCATACAATCATAGAATGGTTAGAGTTGGAAGGGATCTTCAAGATCGTTGAGTTCCAACCCCCCTGCCATGGGCAGGGACACCTCCCTCTAGAGCAGGTTGTTCAAAGCCCCATCCAGCCTGGCCCTAGATACTTCCAAGGATGGGGCTTCCCCAACTTCTCTGGGTAACATGTTCCAGTGCCTCACCACCCTCACAGTAAAGAATTTCTTTCTGGTATCTAATCTAAATCTCCCCTCTTCCAATTTAAACCTGTTACCCCTTGTCCTGTCACTACACTTCCTGACAAAGAGTCCCTCTCCAGCTCTCCCGTAGGCTCCCTTCAGATACTGGAAGGCTGCTATAAGGTCTCCCCAGAGCCTTCTCTTCTAGTTTTAATCCTAGGCAGTAGTTACAGCTTTTCTTCCAATAAAAATTATACATCAGCTTTGGTGTTTTAGTCAGCTTTCAGATGCTTTATGAAAAATCCATTCTACTTTGTGGCTACTGCAACTGGTTGCTCATAGTTCGTCCAAAAAGAAGCCATAAACCACAACGGCCACGCCTCGGGGCACCTGTTCTACTGGAACTACTTGGCAGGAGTCTCTCGTGTCACGTTTGCTGACCTTGGATGAACAACCTGGGCACACTACCAATAACTTCAGTGAGAAGTATGAGCTGCTTCAGCACAGATTGTTAATAACTTTACTTTAGTTTCTTTCCCTCTGTTTCTTGCTGCTTCCTAGGATACCATTCTTTTCCGTGAAGTATTAGTACTCGGACTCAGGGAATTCTTATCTGTGTTGCAGAAGGAAGCTCCATGAAAGTGGCTTTGTTGCTCAGACAGGGAAACAGCCCATACAAGTGCAGGGTAACGCCATGGCCAGACATACAAACAAAGAGAAGCCAAAGAAGGTGGCACCCAAAATAGGGGGAAGAGCGATGTAGGGGTGCTCAGGCACCGGTGGCAAGCAACTCTGCACATGGGAAGAAGGAAAAAGACGGCCTGCTGAGTCAGTTTGAACGGCAGCGAGGTGATTTTGTTCCCTTGCAAACAGATGTCTTGAATAAAAACACAAAACATAGAGGCTGCACGCCGAGAGGCTATTGATTGCGTTGCTAAATAAAGTAGTGGCCTCGCTTTGCAGTGGGTTTTGCCAGAAGCACCCGCCGAGTGTTGATGAGGGGAGGACCACAGCCACCTCAGCACACCGGCACGGCACCAGCAGCGGATGGATGGGCTGACTGGTCGTGGTCAATATTGCTGCCTGTGCTGCAGCCCACTGGGCTGCTCATCCGTAGGGAGGTGGGGACAATCACGCAGCGATCCCAAGACACGTGGGGAAAAGTGGCGTGACAGGATGGACTTGCCTGCTCCCTCCTCCTGCAGGGAAGCAAGGAGGGCTGCCCTGAGGGCTGGGGAGTGGAATAGGAGTCATTTGGCTCCTTGTCAGGCCCTGGGAACCAGGCAGTAACACTGGGGAGTGGCTCAAGTGGCAAGTCCACATCTGCATGGTCCATCCAAGATCGCTTGGCTTCTCTTTGGTATGGCAGAGTAGAACCAGCTGCACCGCTTCTCTCCTCTCTGCTAGGAAGCATATTCCCAGCTAACTGAGGAAATGGCAATGGGATCCAATCCCATTGTAATTCCAAGTGAAAATGTCAAGAAAGGGAATGATGAAAAAGTGATGGGATCCCGAGGCCAACTTCTGGATAGAAAGCTTGAGCCAAGGAGGGTGGTGCAACTGTCAGACCAGTCAGCATAGCTCAAAGAACCATCATTAGAAACATTAATAGTGCAAAATGATTAATTTGTGGAACAACTTAAAGCACACAGACTGTTTTGCAAAGCAACTATACTTCTACACCCATCATCCACCTGCTTCTTTATTGATTTAGACATCCCTGGAGTCAGTCTTGCTACAGTTACCTATCTGTGATGCCAGATGAGGAGATTGTGTCACAGAGGTGTTGGAGGGGCCATCCTGTGCTGTCATTACCTGGTAGTCCAGGGGTCTCCTTTATCCTTCCTGGACGATTTTGAGATTCTGAGGAACAAAGCCCTTACCTTCAGGGTGGGGGCTGTCCTGCTCCTCCTTGCTATGAGCTGGGTCCCTTTGGTTGTGCACCAGGAATATTGGTGTTTACTCAAGCATGACTGTGCAGTATACGATGTAAACTATACATATGTAAAGGAAGTTGACTGATAGAATTTCATACTGTTAAGAAAGTCAATACAATTTCATATTACAGAGACTAACTGGTATGAAAGTTAAGGAATGAGGTTTTCCTAACAGGGGTGAAGAGACATCATTTGGGGGCTTAAGGCCTAGCAGGAGAGAGGCAAAAACCAGAACACCCTCCATGGTCCAGCTACAACCCAAAAAGCAGCTGGACATGGGTACCTCCTGGTCAGACAGATAGCCTCTCTGCTCCTCCAAACGGGTGGTTTACGGCCTTGCCTAAAATAAACGCTGGCTTTTTTCTTTTTTCTTTTTTTTTCCTTTTCACTCCTGTTATTCCTGCGGAGCGAGTCGGATTCCTTTCCTGACTCACGCATGATTAACTAACTTCCAGCTGCATTATCTTTTATTGTCGCTGCCGAGGCACAAGCCAGCGCTCAGCACGACTCACCGACCCCCAGCCGAGCTGGCAGGGCTGCCGCTTGCAGAAAAGGAGGGCTGCTTTAGGCTTTTTTGGGTTTTGTGTGTGTGTGTGTGTGATTTTTGGTTTGTCTTTTTTTTTTTCTTTTTTTTTTTTTTCCTGAGAGCTGTGGGCTTTGAGACTTTTTCTTTTATTAGTATTTTTATTAGCAATGAAATTAGTATTTTTATTAGTATTTTTTTAAATCAGTATATATATTTTTTTAACTATCTAAGAGACAACACGTGCTCGCTTTAAGGGGGAACACAACCAAACAATAACCCATAAGAGATCCCGATCCAACCCGCCCGGAAGGGTCCCGGCGTGAGGTAACGGAGAGGAAGATGAAGATGAGGATGAGGATGAAGAAGGGAGCCGGGCAGCGCCGGCGAGGAAGCGGTTAACGCCGGGCACCAGGAAACGGGAAGGAAGAGGCTGACCCAGCAGGAGCCGCACAGCGGAAACACACACACACACAC
>VXBW01007406.1:51641-63291 GCA_013400375.1 Thinocorus orbignyianus
AGCTCTTCGCCTGCCCGCTGTGCCGGCGGCTGCTGTGCGAGCCGGTCACCCTGCACTGCGGGCACACCCACTGCCGCCGCTGCGCCGAGCCCGGCGACTGCGGGCGATGCCATCGCCAGCGCCGGCCCGCCGAGGCCTCCTCCTCCTCTTCATCCTCTTCCTCGCCGCCATCGGCCACCGCCACCCGGCCGCGGGTCAACGTGGTGCTGGGCAACCTGCTGCACAAGTGGTTCGGGCCCGAGAGCCGGGCCCGGCTGCTCCGCGCTGAGGGGGACGCGCTGAGGGAGCGCCAGGAGCTGCCGGCCGCCCTGGAGAAGTACAACCAGGCCCTGGAGATGGGTGAGTGGCCGGAGGAGGATGAGAGTGGATGGGGTGGGAGAGGGCAACGGGGGGGAAGTTTCTGGGAATGAAACCTCCAGGAGGGTCTCCCCACCCCGAGTGAATGGTTATTTTGGTCCCCCCGGTTATTTCTGTCCTTGCTGGGAAGGTGCCCGGCGTTGGGCTGCCTGCAGTGGATGACTCACTATGCAGTGTTTCTAGAAAACCCGCTTTCCCGTTTGCGGGGGAAACAGCCGGCTCGTAGTAAAGGATTACTGGGTGGGTAGTGGTCGCCCTCAGCCTTACGGTGCCTTGGTGGAAGGAGTCGTTCAGCTACACCAAGGTTGGCATCTTCCAGCCTTTGAGAACACTTCATGACATATCGGTCAGGCTCAGAAAATCGCCTATATCTCAGTACCCTGCTAAATACGGAGGATGAAGTCTGCGTCTTGACTCATGGGACCTCTTTGTAGGCATTTTCCCATGCAAACTGCTTTCTGAAGAGCCTGGGTCGAAATAAAAATGCCATGGGCTGCCTTCCTGCTCTGCCAAACCCACGGCAGCCTTAGTTTATCAAAAACTAGGTTGTTCTCGCTCTTCTGCTCTGAAGTAGTAGGTGGATCCCGCTGGCTCGGTTGTAGCCTTGTAGTAATGCTGCTGTGCTGCCTGCTCCTTCGCTCCGTGAGCGCTGGGGGTGGTATCCGTCAGGATCTACAACGCCTGGAGAGAGGGATGGAGCTGGGATGTCAGCATATCTTCCCCCCGCCGCCCTGGGATCTGCCCAATCCTCCGGTCTTAGCCTGATGGGTGTCTGGTTTAACTGGGGAGGAGGGGGGCAGAAAGTCTCCGTCGCCTTGACGGAGGCAAAATCCTGTGGGTAAATCCCTTCAGAAGGCAAATGTTGAGAAAACTGTGCTTCTCTTCTCTGGAAGAGCTCTTTCCCCACCTTGAGCTTTCCTCGTTCCTGGTTCTTACATCTGGGGACAGATGACGGGGATTTGTTATTTTTATTTTACCTTTTTATTGCTGTACTGGCTGCTGTGGAGGGAAACACACCGTTACGCTAGTCCTTGACTCACTCTCATGTTTTTTTTTTGCCACGGTTGCATGATCAGCATCTGAAACACAAGAGTTTGGGCTAGTGTAGCGTGCTATTGACCTGCAGCTGATGCTGGCTGTGGAAAACATGATTTTTGCTATTTATTCCACTTTTTCTGACTAGATGTGACAAGTTTTCAGCCCTAGCCGAGTCTCCCTGTAAAACTATTATGCGCTTTAGCTGAAGTAATCTCTATTAAAAGTAGGGCAGGACAGAGAGCTCCAGAAGGAAGGTGAAGCAGAGGGGAGAGGCTTGATGTAGGTCACTGGTGGATGCTGTGAGTTTTCAGTATCGGAGCCTTTTAAAGTTCACTGCCGGGGAAAATAGCATCTTATCAATTAAATAAGTGCTTGACGTGATTTTTTCTTTTTTTAGAGAGCTGTTTCTTGCTGCCGCATGTGCTGCTTGCTGTGTCTGTGGGTGTGTGGGTGTGTGTGTGTGTGGAAGGAGAGGGAAGACCATAGTGTGCTGCTGGCACTCTGGCACAGCCTGTCCTTCCTCCTCCTGTCCCTGCAGCACGTAGTATCTCCAGCCGGGGCTGCTGTGTGTCAGGGGCTTGAGGTAACTCCCTTGCGGTGTCCTTTATTTCTGTCTTCTGGGATTTCCCAAGCATGCTGGGAATCTGTACAGAAACTCCTCACTCTGTCAGCGGGGCTAAAATAGCTTAATAAGATTTTTGATTCCAATTTAAAATGATGGTAGGCAGCTTCCCAGCTTTTGAAATCCTAAAACCCTAGGCTGATGTGTTGGAACTTCCCAGTAGCGGATCCAAATTCCCCTTGCCCACCCTTTCACCTTTTTTCCCGTTTTCATGTGTGCTAATGCCATTTCTTGCAAGTCAAGCTCCTGTCTGAGCCTCATGTTCTGAAATTCTTATCACATGCTCATCAGGTACTGCCTTTTGGCTTGCTGGAGTTGCCGCCTTGTTTTCCAGCCAAGTATCACAGCAAATAGGAGAGGAAAAAGAAAAAATAGCCAACAACCCATGGCTGTTTTCTAACTGTTCCTTAGTGTTAGCAAATGGGCAACTTGAGATGCTTATGAGCCAGTGTCACGTATTTAAGACTCTTAATGTGTGTAAATAACTGCTTTTTTTTAAACTTCCAAATGATTATATGTTACTACTGAGAGTCAAGGGCCTGGTAATGTCTTTTTAGAGACTGAAGGCACGTGAATGCATTGATTTATACAATTGCTGTATGAAGTCAGGTAGAATTCCAGGCTTCTTGGCAGGATAGGATGATTTTTACTGCTGTTTCTTGCGGAGTACTTTTCTGCTCCATCTGCAACAACTGGCTTTGTGTAATATAGTATTATTAAAGCAGCTTTTCCAGTTACTCATTACTTAACTCGTTCTGGTTGTGACCTTCTGTCTTCTGATTTGAGTTACAGTTCTTGAGGTGCTTCAAGTTTAAACTACAGAAGGCTTCTGTTGTGTAGCTAGTACAATTATTTCACTTATTTTTACAATCTGGAATATCTGCTCCTAATTTCAGGTGTCAGGGAGAGGTCTGCATGCCTTCAAATTGTCAACTTTTTCCAGTTGCACTAGTTAGTCTTGCATGCTTGCTTACTTTCAGCAAGTATATTCATCTTTTGTCCTTAACTATTGAATCTGCAATGCCAGCACTGCTCCTGTGTTTGCTCTGATAGAGCCTGCTATGGATTTAAGTGTGGTTCTGTGGGGTTTTTTGTTTGTTGTTTTTAAGGAAACCAGCTTTGCTATTTGATCCTTCTAGTCCCCATGAGATAACCACAGCTTGGTGATCTCTGCTGTTTTAAACAAAGTCAGTGGCTTTTTTGCTGCCATAGACATTGGAATAGATCCCTCATTATTGCAAGGTATCTAATTACCATGGCTTCAAAGCAAGCACATGTCAGGCTGCTTGAAAGGAAGCATTTGTTTGCAGCTGGATCACTCTTTGTGCCAAGCTTTATGCAGTTCAGCCATCATAATATCAAGTATTGTCCAAATCTTGCTCCCAGGGCTGTTCCCCACACAGATGAGATTTAGAGAGCTGAGGTATCAGAGGTGGATTTCTTCTCTTCTGACCAGTTTTCTGATTATACAAACTCTTAGGTCAATTAAACTGAAATATGTTATCATACATGCATGCAGGGTTGGCGTGGGGTGGTTTTTTGGTTTTGTTTTTGTTGTTGTTTGGGTTTGGGGCTTCTCTTGTGCAGAAGGTGCTTTCTACACCTGTTTTCCTCTCACCTTCTGCTCTCCAGTGGAGATGCTCTCTGGAGGCGCTGTGGCTGGGAGGAGTCCTGTTGTTTCTGTGTTTCCAGGCTTACGTATCCTTTGAGCTGTGTGCCTAAGACTAAAGGAAGCTAGATTTCAGTGAAAAATTAATGTAGATATTTTGAGGATGTGCTTTGGGAGTGTGTTTTGGGGTTTTTTTTTGGTGGTGTGTTGGTTTTCCTTATTTATTTCTAGAAAGTAATTGAAAGTTACAGTGGTAGCAGGTGGCCATTGCTTCATAGGGAAGGTAATGAGTAGGGCTTTTCCCAATTCCCATGCGTAACTTTATATCGCCAAAGACTGTATTATGGTAAGGGTGGGAGCATGACAACAAATTTCACTCCTGGGGAACAGTAGTTATCAAAAAATGCTGTCTTGTGCAGGCCAAGTAGGAGCATATTGTTGTATGCTTTCTGCTGGTTTAAAAATTAGATGCTTTACAGCTGTGAAGGAGACTGGGCTCTCCTCAGGTTGGGGATGTGCTCGTAAGCAAAGATAGGCAGAGTGTGATGGCATTAGAGTGGCAGTAGTGGCTTGTACCTTCAGTTGTCACTTCTCTGTGCCTTTTATGAGACAGCCCATTAACATCCCATGCCTTTCCTGTAAATAAGCCTGGGGATGCCCTCTTGGAGATGAAAAGCTTAGCAGCGCTTGCTGCTCCTGTTGTTTCTGTAATGATGCTGGCTCCCAAAATGTGTCGGTAGTTCCAGACCTTGGGTGGTCTCTGAAACCTGTGTGGACAGCTGTGGCTCTGGCAGGATGGCTGTGCCCCCACTACACCCGTCTGACCCTAATTCCCAGTGAGCTTCTTCAACTGGGGAGGGATGGCTGTGCTTTGGCTCCCGTGGCTCTCCATACCTGCTGTGTGATGGTTTCTGGGTCCCCAGGCGGTGTCAAGCGTCATATCAGGACACCTCTTCTCCACGTGAGGCATGTTGGCTCCAGCCTGTGTTTACCCACCGCTGCAAGGGTGTCCCTTTGGAGTTTGTCAAGCCTGGGAAGCTTCACTGTCTCAGGAGACCAGTAAGAGCTGCAGTGATTCCTTGGAGTGGCTGTGTTTACTTCTGGTGAGATGGGTTCTTTCTGAGCTGAGATAGGTTTCTCCAGGGAGGAGGGATTGCTGATGCATGTACCTGCTAAAATTGCCCTGTGTTTTTAATTTCTCCACTCCCTAAGGGGTTCAGAAAAAGTTTGTAGGAAATAAAGATCAGCTGTATCAGAGTTTTAAAAACACGGTGGAAGTAAGGGTGGGTTTTCTTACTGATCTTGGTGGATTTTGGTTTCCAGTGGGTAAAGGGTGGTGCAGGAATGGCCAAAGAGAGGAGGTGAGTTTGTTTCAAGCTCAAGGTGGTGTCAGAGTTAGCATGCTGCAGGGCAAGTGAGGGAGATGCTGCTGCCGGGGTGCTGGAGATGCTGGTCTTGCATCTCCTGGGGTGGAGAGCCACATGTTGACCCCCAGCCTACAGGGAGGTTGTTCTGTTTCTAGCAATGCTCCAAACTTAGAAGCTTTCCTGAGCTTTGGTGGAAAGAGGAGGATCTGCCTCTCTTGGCCAGACCTTGGGGTGAGAGAGAGGTTTTTCCCCCTCTCATCTCAGCAGAGGCTCACCATAAATTGGCCTAATAGGGAAGAAAGCTTAATGTGGTCACTCAGCACTAATTTATTTTGTGGTCAAATAATTAATGGAAATTCATCTGGTGCCTTTGAAATTCTCCCTTCATAAGAATTGAATTAAGGGGACAGGGCAGGCCAGGAGGCAGTAGAAAAGAGCCACGAAGGGAGCATTGGGTGTGCGAGGGTGAGGTCTCAGGCCAAAGCAGATAGAACCTCTTGAGGTGGTGTCAGCACTGATTCCTGCTCCCCAGCCTTGTTCACTGGGCTGTTTTAGGTGCCCCCATCTGTAGCCCCATTACCCTTCCGTGCTAAGCATTGAGTTTGCATGGTGATGGGCTTAGCACTGCCTCCATGCTCCTGAGCTTGTGGACACTGCTTTGCTCAGGTAGCAAGTCTGATGGTTTGACCTCAGTATAGAGTATCTGGAAAGTGTTGTGGCCTTTGAGGGTGGCAAAGCACTGGAACAGGCTGCCTTGAGATGTTGTGGTGTCTCCTTCTCTGGAGATATTGAAAACCCACCTGGATGTGTTCCTCTGCAACCTTCTTTGGCAAGGGAGGTTGGGCTAGGTGATTTCCAAAGGTCCCTTCCAACCCCTGCCATTCTGTTATGCTTGTCCTATGCATTTCCTTGGTCTGTATAGACAGTTGTTTGTGTTAGTCAGTGTCTTTGGAAATGAATTCAGTTATGCTACTCTTGGCATACTGGCTAGGTAGGTGGGTAGTTATGTGTATCTTTGGCTTTTCCTTCCCTTCTGCCTCCACTTTATACTGGTAACTCTCAAATAGGTAAAAATACTTATCAGTGTGTTGCACATAGAAAATAAGTGTCTTGCTGCATCTTTTGACCTTCCATACTGACTCTCAAGCTGTTAAAGCCACAGACCTTCAGTGAAAGTTGATTCAAGATCATCTGCCATGGATTTTCCTGCTAGGTAAATACCAGGTTCTAGGGTCGCAGTGCTTTCCAGAGAGCACAGCATGGGTAAACTTCCTACCAAGTGTTTTTGGGAGTTAGCCATCTTACTCAAGTCTGGAAGAACTCAGGTTATGGGCAGGTGTTTTGCTGTGCTCAAAAAATTATTTGCTGGGCTACTTTCCTGTTTTCCTTCCAGACCTGCTTCTGGGTTGATTTGGGTAAGGGAGGGGAAAAGATGAACAGAATGTCTTGGTGGAGTGGTGGGACATCCTCTTGGTACTATCCTACTTCAGACCTGATGGTTGAACGGTTTCTGTGTTAGTCATGTGTCATGGTCAGAAAAGGCAAAGAAAGAGTCTCTGCAAAGGGAACCTGCTGAAATCTCATTAGAAAGCTGTACTTGAATTTTTATAAAGGTGACTGATGCCATAGTATGCCTTTTATTAATTCTGCTGCTGTTTGCTAAGGGCTTGTGCTCCTTAATGGTGCACTTGCACTGAACTCACATTGTTCAAAGAAAACTGCTGGAGAGCCTCCCTGTGCGCCTGTATGTGGGCTACGTGTATTAAGTACACTTTAATATCTGCTTCTTTTGTATACTACTTCCAGAAGATTATATGACAAGGTTGGCTGTCTTTTTCTGATGTGGTGAAAAAGAGGTTGACTGAATCTTCCTTCTTCACAAGGTCTTGGGAATACTTTCTGGTTTCCAGTGGTAAAGAAGTAACTCTTTAATGTTGTACTAGCCATTTAAAAGAAAGGAAAAAAAAAATAAAGGCATGGTAGACAGCTGTCATGACTCCTGGAACACTCAATGGTTCAGTCATTTTAATAATTTATCAGAAGTGTATTTAATTTTGTAGCTCCTAAAGGAAAGCGTGACTTCAAAGTGAAGAATGAGAGGTAGTCTTTCTGAAATTACACGTAACAAAAAATAGTAGATGCTAAAAAAGGAACTTTCCTGTCCCTCTGTAAAAGTGCCTCTTGGAATCTGCTTAAAGCATGTCTCTAAAACCTGTTTGCTCTGTTTCACAGGGGCAGAAAAATGTGTAAAAGTAGAAGTCAAGGTTACCTAGAGACTTGCAGTAGTCTGAGTGTTATTTTTAAACTTGCAGACTTGTGTCTCTCGGTTCTCCTCCCAATTTTTTAACTTTTTTTTTTTTTAACTGAGGTGGTGCTTGAAAAATAGTAGTAAATACTTCATATGTGACACCGCCGGAAATGTGTCAAGTACTTTGGAGCAAGAGCTCATCTCGCTCCTGATTTGTAAAGAGCTTGTGATTGAAAGCTCAGACCTTGTAGGTGGATCTCTGGAAGCTTTGCCCGCTTGCAGAAGGTCTGCTGAAGGCAGAGGCTTTGCAGGGCTGCAGGACTGGGGCCGTGATGGACAGGAGGCTTATCCATCACGGGCACGACGGGGAGGAGGCACCATGCTGTACAGTAGACAGTCTTTGGGTGTGGCTTTTTTTTAAGCAGTTAAAATTGTTCATGTCACTTATCCTATCTGAAGTGGTACATAACTGTATTTCTTCCCTGCACAAATTGTGTGTATAACTCAGAAATTTCCTATAAATAATTTTACTGCCTCAGCAGTCCTAGAGAATGACCTATATCTACGTATCAGAATGAGCTGTACCTACGTGAAGAATTTTTGAAGTCGCTTCAAACAGCATATTCTCTTTTGCTGTGGTAAAGTTTAACAGGATGTCTTTTGCTTTTGGAAGGGAGACATTTATAGAATTGACTTGCGCTTCCTAATCTTAAAATTGGTTACTGCAATGAGCTTTTCTCTTCTGCTGATGTATTAAGTGATTGGCTCCGTTTGAGGACAGAAGCAGTGGGGTAATAACTGAGAAACAAGAAGGTTCTTTTCTGCAAGTTGCAGACAGTCAGAATTCTGGGCTGAAATAAGCCTTAGCTGGAAAAAGAGAAGGTTTTAGAGACCTGAGGAGCAACTGGAAGAAATGTAGGTTATGTACTGATTGTGACAAAGAGGGCAACTAGGTTATCATGAGCAAAGTCGTATTGTGGTTGAATACCTGGCTGTAAATTGATCCTGTTCACTGTGATCATGGCAGACCTACTTGGTTGGTCCTGCCTTGCTGTGAAGCTTGAGGTGTCTTTGGAGTCTCCTCCAAATCACAGATTCATGTGTACCTCACACAGCTCCCTGTTTCTGTGGGGGCTTCAGGACTTTCCCTCAGGTGCTTTGGAGATCAGGCAAAGGGTTGGCCTCTTGGGGTGTTCTGGTTTGGTTATGAAACTTGCTTGTTATGCCTTCATACTTCAGTCTGTAGGCATCATGCTTTGGGACGGTATCTGTACCTGCTGTTTGAGAGGATACTTCGGTTCTGAATGAGGCTTTGGTAGGAAACCTTACCCAAACCCTGAACTACATGCTGGGGAAACCAGTAAGCATTGAAAATGAGTCACGTTTGTGTACTTAATGGTTTTATTATACTAGTGCCAGGCGGCCACAGATGGACTTGAGATATGTCACCTAAAGCAGTGCCCAAGTGTCCAAAGGAACTGAAAATGTGTGAGGGAGGTGTTGATGCATCCTGTTTTGTCTGGAAAGGGTAGCATGCATCTAGCGAAGTGTTGAAAGATTGGGATTTTTGGATAGGAGGGAGCAATGAGCTAATATATCATGTGTAGCTCTGTGCTGGGATGTTCTTGGGTTGATGATGTTTGCTGTACCATGCAATTCATCACTTAATGGGTTTCTAAAAGTTATCGTTGGCTTTGCAGTTATGGAAATGCAAACTAAACTGTAGGTTTGTGTGGTCAGTCTGTCACACTTCTGCCTCGTGAGGTACAGCAGAAAAGCAAGGGCACAAAGTGAACTATACCTTCTTTGCAGCTGCTCTTCTTCCGGGTAGCATCGAGCTTCCCTTACGGTGTTTCTCCTGAGTAATAGTAGGAGTGGTGATTAGCTGTGCTTAGCGGTGATGACAGTCCAGCTTTAAGTAATGTATGGAGTTTCCTAGCTGAGGGCTTACCGAGCCTGAAATAAAACTGCTGGGAATGTAAAGCGCTTTTTTTTGTGCCTTTTTTTTTTTTTTCAGCACACAGGAGAGAAAAAAAAAATCTATGTTCTTCAGTCAGGGCCCTTGGACAGCAAAATACAGAGGCACGGAGGGAAGTTAGTTCGGTATTAAAACTGTATGTTCTTAAGAATAATCTAGCTCATTTATTGCCAGTGTCTCTTCTTTCAGGGAGTTTCTTGGTGTCTCCCTGTTCCCCAGACCAGAGAGCACCTCAGTTCAAAGCAGCAACTGAGTAGATTCCTGTATATTTGGGTGGGAAGGTGTAAAAGAATATGGAATAGTAGTAGTTCAATTTAAATAAAACTAACTGTGTAGGGTTAATAACTTAAGTGTTAGGCTGCACTGGCGTACTGTTTATATAGAACTCACTTTGCATTAGTAGTTGCCCTTGTTGAAGCCTTAGGCCACACACTGTGAACTTTTACCTAGATAAGCTGAACTTGTTTTGAACTTCTATTTAATTACATAAAGGAAGGCCCTGAGACCAGTACAAACCAGGAGATAAGGAAGCTGCAGCCCTCAGCAGATGCTGCAGCCTGAGGAGATATAAGAACAGTTAACGACACACTTGGAGACAGAGGAAGAAGCCTGTGAGGAGTAAGAAGACCCCAGACCAGAAATTACCATCGGGCCAAGGGGTGTGTGAAGGGCGAGTGGAAAGGTTGTGAGGGTATAATTGACCAGGAATTTCTTTGTTCAGGGTCCCTCTCCATGAGTACTGAGCTCCAGCTTTCCTTGCTGCTGTACCATTTGAAAAAATGATTTTTTAAAAAAATTTGTATTTTTGCCTGAGACTCTGCTACAGGAAACATAAGGTGAAGAAACTTCCTTACCAAAGGCAAGAGGAGAGCAGCACCACTTCAGCTCTGCTAGTGAAGTGGTGGCTTCAGTTTGTCCTCTGCTTTTTCATCTGTGTGCTGTGCACTTAGGTTGTGTGTAGATGTGAAATCCCACTCAGGCATGGACCAGCTCTCCAGCTGCTTAGTGCAAACCAGCCGTACTGGGATGCTCTGGAGGTGGTGTCTGAATTGGCTTCCCCGTGGAGGTGACAGGAGAAGAAACTTGGTGTGGCTTTTGGACTTTGTAGTGGGCACTTCAGAAGGAAGAAAAACACGAAGAAAAATACTTCATATCTACACAAAGTTAAAATAGAGCTTAATTGGACATAGACTCCATCAGAGGAGGTGATGTGTTTTGTCACACTGGTTGTAGGCAATGTGAGTGTGGATGAGGAAGGAGACCATCCACAAACCAGCTGCTGCTGGGCGCTCTAGAATCTGAGCAGAGGCTGGTGGTGCCCTGAGCTTCTCCTCTTCCTCGCCACAGTTTGTTTCCAGAGTTCCTAAACTGGTACATCGCTATGTCTGCTGGTGTTGGTCACGTTGTGGAAACAGGTGTTATGTTTGCCCACAGAACGCTGTTCTCAGGTGCCTGCTTTGTAATGGCAGTGGCAGGGTGCTTGGTNGTGGTCAGTCTGTCACACTTCTGCCTCGTGAGGTACAGCAGAAAAGCAAGGGCACAAAGTGAACTATACCTTCTTTGCAGCTGCTCTTCTTCCGGGTAGCATCGAGCTTCCCTTACGGTGTTTCTCCTGAGTAATAGTAGGAGTGGTGATTAGCTGTGCTTAGCGGTGATGACAGTCCAGCTTTAAGTAATGTATGGAGTTTCCTAGCTGAGGGCTTACCGAGCCTGAAATAAAACTGCTGGGAATGTAAAGCGCTTTTTTTTGTGCCTTTTTTTTTTTTTCAGCACACAGGAGAGAAAAAAAAAATCTATGTTCTTCAGTCAGGGCCCTTGGACAGCAAAATACAGAGGCACGGAGGGAAGTTAGTTCGGTATTAAAACTGTATGTTCTTAAGAATAATCTAGCTCATTTATTGCCAGTGTCTCTTCTTTCAGGGAGTTTCTTGGTGTCTCCCTGTTCCCCAGACCAGAGAGCACCTCAGTTCAAAGCAGCAACTGAGTAGATTCCTGTATATTTGGGTGGGAAGATGTAAAAGAATATGGAATAGTAGTAGTTCAATTTAAATAAAACTAACTGTGTAGGGTTAATAACTTAAGTGTTAGGCTGCACTGGCGTACTGTTTATATAGAACTCACTTTGCATTAGTAGTTGCCCTTGTTGAAGCCTTAGGCCACACACTGTGAACTTTTACCTAGATAAGCTGAACTTGTTTTGAACTTCTATTTAATTACATAAAGGAAGGCCCTGAGACCAGTACAAACCAGGAGATAAGGAAGCTGCAGCCCTCAGCAGATGCTGCAGCCTGAGGAGATATAAGAACAGTTAACGACACACTTGGAGACAGAGGAAGAAGCCTGTGAGGAGTAAGAAGACCCCAGACCAGAAATTACCATCGGGCCAAGGGGGGTGTGAAGGGCGAGGGGAAAGGTTGTGAGGGGATAATTA
>VXBW01007406.1:70328-151557 GCA_013400375.1 Thinocorus orbignyianus
CCCGCCCTTTAGTACTAAGAGTTCATATCTGTGATTGCTACCTGTGTCATGGTGATTCATAGAGGGGGGTTGGGTTTATGTTTTTTTCCATAACAAGGGAGGGTACTCCAAGGAACAGTGGTTTGTGGGCAGTCTGAAGCAAGCATCAGAAATGACATTATGAGAAAGAAACGGAAGAAGCACATTGTTGCCACTGGTTCCCTGAGGCTAGATTAGGTGTCCAACAGCTCCCTCCACCTAGGATTACACCTCCAAGTCAGGCCCTCACCCATCAGTAGCAAAACTGCAGCACAGGTTTGGACAGATAAAGTCCCTGGGTGCTACTCAGGGTAGTACAGGGAGTTGGAGAAAGATTTTTAGGTGGACCTTGGCTTCCCTGTGAAGACTAAGGAGGTGTTGCATGAACCCCTCAGCATCAGCTGCTGCAGCTAGCTCTCCATTTCCAGCTGGAGTGGACGTGGGGGGACTAGAGAGGTGTTGTTTGAAGCACCTAGTTTCTGACAAGCTAGATACTTGTCTCTGAAGGCTATTTGTCTTGTCACCCATTAAAACCTTTCTTATTTGCAGGCAGTTCATAATCTTCCCCTGCCTCCAGTTTGCCTTTCTGTCTAGGATAATTTCTCATCAAGTCAGGAATTCATCTCAGTGGTGTTGGCTGGATTTCTGTGCAGAGGGAGAAAGATGAATTAGGCACGTTCAAATGTTTTCTTGAAGTGTCTTCTCTGTTTGCCTTGAATCCATGGAAATGTGATGCGTGTCAGTCGTAGGCGTGTAAAGATTTTGTTAATCACATCTCTGAAGAATGCTAATAGAAAATGAAATTCGTCATTGTGAGATAACCAGTGGTGTCACAGACGCATTTCACTTGTTCTTGCCTGCGTGTGTGAGAGAATTTCTGTGTAGGCTGTGCTGATCCAGAATCCATGTTCTCCAGGAAGTCTGGGCATCTGCTTTGTTTTGTATCTTGTGACATCTCATCCAGTGGCAGACATTATCTCAAACATGAGCTATGTAGTTTAAAAAAAAAACAAAAAACACCAAAAAAACCACCAAACTATAAAATTGAACTAATTCTGGGAGTGACTCCTGGGAGACAAGTGTTCACCTGCCAGTACCTGTTGGCTTATTGATAACTGAAATGTAATGTCTTGCTGAGTTACTGGTGAGACTCTTGGGTGCACTCTAGGGATTAGAACAATAGGCAAACTTTTTTCAGTTGCTATGAAAACTAGGTCCTTGGACTCTCTGAGGCAGGGAGAAGTTTCCACTTGTACTTTTGTGTGGCAGATAGGAATAGATGCCATCCTGCCTGCTGTGTAAGGTCCTGCCTGGACCTTGGCCTTCAGTCCAGATGCTTGTAAGGGTCATGTGAAAACAGGAAAGGAAGGTGACAGCAGTAGCCTCTGAAGTCCTTTAGTCCCTGGGCCTAACTTCTGGTGTTGGATCTTAAGGGTTTTTTTTGTTTGTTTGTTTGTTTGGGGTTTTTTTTGTTTTGTTCATAAACAGTCCAGCTCAGTCCCCCCTTGCAGCTTGGATAAGGAAATTGCTCTTGCAGCCCCAAAGGACAAGGACAAACAACCTTGTAGCCTCCCCAGCGCAGTGGAGTAATGATGACAGCGGTCTCAGGCATGCTAGGAACTCTAAAAAGGTTCTACAGAGGCTGTCTCAAGATAAGAAAGTCCGGGCCAGGCCCCACAGTACCTCTGTATTCAGGAAAAGAGAAATGTATCTCACCCTGAAAGGTTGGTGTGTACCGAGACTTCTTGTTCAGGTTGCCAAATGGCGTATGTTAATTTACCTGTCCTACACTGTGCCCGTTACTTGCTTTTGGTACAAGCTCCCTGCTCCCTGACAGTAGAAAAGTAAAGAACTTAACAGGCCTCATCTTGAAGGACTCTATTGAAAGGATGAGGGAGGTACCCGCTCAAAAAGATTATGTAATGCCTAACGTCTTTTGATGTTAGTATGAACAACAGACAAGTGCATCTGCTCACCTAACCAGTTTCTTAGACTAGTGAATTTGTACTTTCAGCACAGCCATATTCATGTGAATCAGAGGTGCACTTGCAGAGCTCACTTCTGTCTAATAATCAAGAGGCAAGTATTTAAATGCACACTTAGTTTCTTTTCATCGTTAAGGAAGTAATTTCTATAGACAGATTTGAACTGCACATTGATATCCACAGGGAAATTCAGAGGTGAGGCATTCTTCTCTTGCTACTAGTAATGAAATGAGTAAAGTAGGACTTGTCTTCAAGCTAGCTACTACCCTAGCTGTTGGCCATGAATATGTTACTATAGGACATGGGAGAAGCAAGATGGGCTAAAAGGTCTCAGGTTAAGAACTGGTAAGTTGCCTTAAGTTCACAATGTTGTTGGTCTACTCTAGCCAAATAAAATAGGTGAAAAATCATCTGTATCAAGGTAAAACACCCAGGAGAAGTGAGAGTGTCCTGAACCTGAAATCTTTTGCTCCCTCAGCTGCCACCTTCAGCCTGCCTGTGTCACTGCCTTTCTCATCCAGCTTCATTACTGTTAAATTTGCCCTGGTTTGTGAAACTGTTCTCTGGGGTGTCGGGTCCTGTGGGATATGTACAGGTCTTGGTCCCTGGGGAGACAAATACCCCTTCTCATTCTGCATCCATTTCCTCCAAGGAAAGGAGTGGTGTCTTTAGCAGGGGGTGATGCAGTAGCAGCCTCCTGGGGGACTTCCAGCAAGAAGGACTGACTTTCCTTCAGTTGTGTGGATCAAAGAGGTTGTTACACAAACAGCATCTTATTCTTCGCTTGTAGAATGGAGTGAACTTCCAAGTTTGCTGGATTCTTGCTGCCACTTCAGAAATGATCTCTAGATTTGTACATTTCCTTTGTGTAAACAGGGCCATTATGTGAAAGCAAAAGCTCTTTCTGGATTGGAAAGGACTGAGGAAGCATTGAAGGAGTTTCTCTATTGTGTTGCCTTAAATCCTGAATGGAGCTCGATGAAGAAAGAAGCCCAAAAGGTATAGAATGTATTTACTGGCCACTTCTTGGTCCTCAAGCTGCTCTTATTCCTGCAGCTAAGTAAATTTCTTGCTCTTTCATGTGATAGTAAAGAGACAAAGGATTTGATTCAGTAGATTCTCCAGTAAACCTTATTAGCTATGCTGCACGAGGTGTTTCTTGGGTTTGGTTTACATCTCAACCAGAGGGATTGCGTATTTGTGGATTCTGCAAATCTGTGGCTTTGGTCGCTGCCATTTGGAGGTTACATTTGCAGTATGGTGGCCAGGTATGAGTACACCTGGGATTCATAGGCTTGAGGCTGCTAATTTTAGTGCCTATCAGAAAACCATTTTAAAGTGGGAAGCTGTGGGCTACCCTGTCCTGGACAGTCTCTGTAGCAGTTTGCATAACTTCCCATAAGCACAGACAGCTTTTTATAAAAAGAAGTGGGGATTTGGCAAGGGATCTGGTGGGGACTAGTGTTGAGGGGGAACAGGTTCTACACAGCTTCTAGCTAGAACTGAAACCTACTTGAGGATAGAGCATATGGATGCAGGAGATGAGGAGAACTGAAATACATCTCTGTTAACTGCTTTTGATAGGAGAGCATGGTCTGAAGAATTCTGGAGGTGGGTCAGTCTGAGAGTAGCGGGGGGTGGAGGCAGGAGAAGGATGCAACAGGCTGCTGCCCCAGGTTCTCCTGAGGACCAGAGGCCTTTGGGAAGGAAGTGAATACCAGAAGAGCACCGTGGGATGTGTCTGTGTTTGTGGTGGGGACTGGCATTCAAGCTTCCTCTGAACTTTGGAGAATGCAGGGTGTCCTGGTTGTTGCAAGCTTCTTGGCATCCAGAAGTTGTGAAGTTTATGTTTGTATGTACATAAATATCTGTGTCGTAACTACTATTATTTTTTTCTTTTTTTTTTCTCTCTAATTGACTAGATAATGTGTGAGATGTTTTTCCCAGCCTTTGAAAATGTTCATGATAGTCTAACAGCACCTTTCTCTAGTCGAACATCCCATACAAGATTGAAACCTGCATTTCTGAGTAGCATAAACACACAGTCAGCTGCAGAAGATAGCTCTATTGCTGGGTCCTCAAAGGTAAACTAAAAAGAATTCAACATAGAAATACCAAAAGTGACACAAGGATCTGTCTGATCTGTGTGACATTGTCTTTGTCTGCACTTGCTTTCATGGTAAGCCTGTTTTCTCCATTGCTGTTGGATCTCTTGTTGGGAGGTACTTCCTCAGAAAAATATGAGAATGAAGCTATTATTTCAGAAACAATGTGGTGCCTTTGTGTGTGGGTTGCTTCTATTTGTGGGGGTTTTCTCCCCTTTATGCTTTTTATGCACTCAGGAACATAATTTCTGGCAAATGGGAGCATTAGGAAGAGAAGTGTCCCCATTTCATGTAACTGGAGAGTGGCCTTCTTTAATATAGACCCCTGCTAAGCTCATTGTAGGGACATTGATCTGTTGCTGATATATACAGTTAATAGGGAAAAAACAAAGCAAAATCATCTCAGGCTATATATAACTGTTCTTCATTTTTTTTAGGATACTGTGTTCAGGTTAACAAAAACCCCGTCCCAAGAATCTGATGTGTTTAGAAGTACTGATTCTCCTGTTTCCCATCACGTTCTGGATCTCTATTTTGAAGACAACAAGAAGTCTTTGGGAGCTATCCTCTCCAGTTTACCTGGGGTTGGCTTAAAGAGAAAGCTGTCCAGTGATTTGAGGGATTTGCAAAGCTTGGATGTCCCCAACAAGATTCCTAAAAAAGGTTTGTGTTGTGGCTTAGGGGATTTCTTTTGCGTGTACTTAAACATGATAAACTACTTTTTTCCTTCTCCCTTTTGTCAATGAAACATTCCCTACAGGGACTGGAATAATATTTATAAACTACTGTAGCAGCCTATTTACCTTATTCCAGAGCAGTTTCCATTAATTCAATGAACACTGTATTTCCCTTTCAAACAGGCCTTGTCCAGTGTGTAGTCCACTATCAGTTTAGTCTTTGTGTTGCTGGTACTGTTCCCGTTTTCCAGGTCTCAGAGGTATAGCTGAACTCCATTGTCCTTCTATATGAAGGAAAGATGCAGTAAGCCTGGGTACTAATCTTTAACTGGCACCAGAAACAGTCACATGCAACTTTACATGAAATTTTCCAAGCAAACAAAGAAGCCTTTTGAAGGGTAATACCAACCCCCCGTCCCCCAGTTTTCTGTCACTTGATAGCTGTACTTAGAATTTGTATGCTTCTCAAGCTTCTAACAAAGCCCTCCAAAGTGTTTTTAGTACCCTGGGATAAAAAAGTTGAAGGCAATATATTACAAAGAGTAGTGAAATAATTGATTAAAAGGTGCTTTTAAAATGCTGCTGTATTAGTGTGCATTTTTTGCCTTAAAAGAAAGAAAGATCCAACAATGCCTTCTTGACAAATCTGACTTCTGCCTTGAGATGTTAAAGTCTTCGAGTGCTACTGTCTGTCTGCCAACCCTGCAAATGATCTATGTACAGCCAGTTTCTGAAGGTTCCCTGTGAAGGGAAAAAGCCTGTACTTTCTGTGAACTGCAGACTCAGTAAATAAATTGTGATATCTGACCCACCTGTATCTTTGTGTCAGAGGCCAGAGATTGTGTTTCACCCATAACCATTAGTTTCTGGTCTGTGCTAGATCCCGATGCCGTATTGGTATTTGCAGAATTAGCACAGTTAGGTCTCTGGCTATTACTAAATGCTAAGGTGTGAGATGTAGGTTAAAGATAATGCTGTTTTCCTTTGTAGGCCACACATCATCAGCGTCCTCTCCCCTATCCTGTCTGTGCTCAAGATAAAGCAGATGCTAAGCATAAAAATATCCTAGTTTTTCAACTTAACATAAAAGCTAATATTTTTTCCTTATTTTTTTGTAAATGGTTGGGAACTTAGGATGTAGAGGCAGCATTTGTGGCTGTTTTGCAACTCGTCACTGAGCAACACAGATGCAGATTGTAAAAGAAATGCCAGAATCTGCTTGTATAAGTGTCATGAGAAGCTCAGGCTGATAGTTCTGGAGCTTAAATGCTGCTGCTGTGAAGTTTGCAGCCTGTACCCTTTCAGTGTGTTAACTACAGGGATACACACCACCCCCAGAAAAGCAGGGTGGGCAAAATTTTAAGTGAAGTGGTTTGTGTCTGTGTTTGCAAAGTGCTGAGCTAGTGAAATCAGTATTAGCTAATGTACCTCCAGTAGTCCTTAAACTTTAAGCTGTCTGAACCATGGGATTTCTACAGCAGCCTAGTCTAGAAGAACGTAAGCTTTTTTTTTTTTTATACTTGTTAGAAAAATCTCCCCTGCTGAGAAATCTATAATAAACACTGCTGAAATAGTTTGACTGTGTGTAAACAAATTAAATTCTGGACTTAATGTACTATAAAACATCTGGCCTGGCTGATGTGGGAGTGGTGATGGTGGTGGGAAAGGAACAGCAGAGTATTTTAAAAACTAGACTTTAAAAAAAATAATAATAAAGCAGCCATTTTTGGAGGAGCAAATCATGAGTGTTCAGATCTAAACTGCTTTCTCTGGCCACAGACATCATCCTCTGCTTTCCAAAAGACTTCCTGCCAGAAAATCTAGAACTTAGATGGAAATTATGTTTCTTTGGAACAAAACTTCAAAAAAGAAAAATGATAAATTAGGTTCTTTATGGAAAAACAACTTCAACGTCTGAAATTGCGGTAATACTTGAATATTCACTGTTATAATTTTCTTGCCTGCTTAGATGCAGATGTTTTACCTGAAAACACCGCTGTTAAGTCAGGTGAAATACCAACAACCCTGGTGGACGCGTCGGACTTTGAGTGTTCCCTCTGCATGAGGTATGACTGCATTGACCTGGGATTGAGATGGGGAAGCCTTTCTAGCTTCTGTAAAAAGTTTTCATGGTATCAGACCTGCCAGAGAGTCTCTAAATCATTACTCTATTGCTCTTTCCTGAACCTTGTATCTGGTGAATCTTTACAGATGTTTTTCTCCATTATGCATAGTTTTCTCCATTGTTTACTACTTTGAAAAAATGAAACCTTTTTTATATCCCTAGATAAAACTGTCACCTGTGATTTTTTTTCAAAAGCTGGAAAGGAAGACGTGGCTGGATCTTGTCACTTTTTTCCACAGCTTGGGAATCTGCGTTGTTTATGTTGGCAGCTTAGCTTTTGTGTTCCGTGTTTTTGTGTTCAGGTTGTTCTATGAACCTGTTACCACTCCCTGTGGACACACCTTTTGCCTCAAATGCCTTGAGCGTTGCCTTGACCATAATCCGCATTGCCCACTCTGCAAAGAAAAGCTGTCAGAAGTAAGTATGCCCTTGCTGTAGTTACCAAAAAATTAAGAAGCCGTGTTCTTCTGAAAGCACCTATGTGGGGATTTTCTGTGCTCTGCTCGCAGCCCAGAACAACACAGTAGTACCCACAGCAACGAGCTGTGCAGAGACCTCATTTGCTCCAGAGTATACTTTGGCATTCCTTGGAGGACACGTGTGGTTTACTGGTACTGAAAGGAATTGGGGATTCCAGTGTCATGTCAGGCTCATGCTTGGGGAGTCCCAACCATAGCCCTGTTCCTGCCACCTCTCCAGTCTCTATCTGCCGTGAATGAGGAATGGTTGCTCCCTGGCCAAAACTTCTGTGCCACCAGACTTAATGTGTCTTGTAGGTGGAGTACTTTTTGGGGAATGGTAACCTGTTCTAGGTGAAAATAATTCATGGATCTTCCACAAAAGCAAGGAGGGACTGCCTTTTCTTGGAGGTAATATAACTTCCACCAAAAAAAGGACACAGGGTTATAGTTAAATGGGTGCTGGAGTGAACTTTGTGGGAGTTTTGATACCTGAAGACTGGAAAGGAGGAGGAGGAATCAGTAAAATCCCAAACTAACATGCTCTTTGCCCCTTAGGAATGGGGGATGGGTTGGGAGGAAAAGGTATTCCCTGACTTCTCATTATCAGACTTAGGAGTTGACTCTTCCTTGCAGTTTCTGGCAAGCAGAGCGTACAAGAAGACCGTCCTTACAGAAGAACTGATAGTCCGTTACTTGCCAGAGGAACTATCTGAAAGGAAGAAAGTTTATGAGGAAGAAATGAAGGAATTGTCAAAGTAGGCTCCAATTCTACTACTGACAGCTGTTACAAAAAAAAGTGTTTTTAATCTGAATTACTTGAAGAAGCTTCACTTACTTATGAAAACACACAAAATTAATGAGTTTGTAAATGAACCTGCCAGATGTTTTAGTATTTTCGATGTGTCTGTTTCAGAGAAACAAGAAACAATATGCTTGGGTGGTAGAGAGGCACAACAGTGTTCTGAATTGCTTTTTCCTCTGAGAAAACAGAATAGCTTTAAAACCTATAATAGGTTTTAATTCTTGGGAGTTGAAGTCCAATTATAAATGGGTTATACTTCAGGTCAGGAGAAGTTCAAGGGTTCAGTGTTGCCAGGGACTTGTGAATCTTATGCTACAACTTAAAAGAAAAAGCAAGCATGCAATTAGGCCTGAAAAAATAAAAGAAGAATTAGTGAGCTTCTTCGGAATTAAAGGGCTTTAGTGAGATTGCTCTACCACCTTGCTTTGAATGTAGTTAGTTCTTAGGTACTATATTACTATAAAAAGTTGTCACCAAAATCTTAGTACTTGGATTTAAGAGTTCACATGCACACATTTGGAAAATTGGCTATTATTTCCTGACTCTTCCCCTATGAAAGTAGATTAGAGGGATTGTTTCTTGAACAGAAGGAGTCCTGAAATATGTTTGTCTTGTAAAAATGACAAATTTCAACCAGATACATGTTTACAAGGAATGAGTCTGAAGAAACCACTGGACTCAGTGTTATACTAAGGGTTTATGCTGAATATAGCAGTATCCAGAAAAAACCTGATTTTTTTTTTTTAAACAATTATCTTACAGTTTGAATAAAGATGTTCCCATCTTCGTATGTACCATGGCTTTCCCTACCATCCCTTGCCCACTCCATGTCTTTGAACCTCGTTATCGTCTAATGATAAGAAGATGCATGGAAACTGGTACCAAGCAGTTTGGCATGTGCTTAGCTGACGATTTAAAAGGGTAAGGAGACGGTGATGAGCCTGTCCTGTTGTTGCAGAGGCTGTTGAGATGCTGGTGGAGTACTGCAGTGCCATATACTTGTTTCCCCAAACCACTGTGGTTCCTCCCAGTCCCCTATGAACCAATACAGAAGTGGCTGGCTTTTTGGTTTCGTATATTAAACATTACTTTTGATACAAAGATGTAATTTTTATTGCTCCCCTGTTGGACAGATAGCAAGAATGCAACTCATCCTGCTACTACAGGCTGCAAAAATAGCACTTAATTGTCTGTGTGGTGGGAAAGCTTTCTAGCCTGCGTGTTCTAGTGAAAGCTGACTGTTTGGATGAGGTTGCTCCTCTCTCTGCTCAGTTTAAAAAAAAACACAAAAATAACACTGAAAAAACCCCCCACATCCAAACCTTGAATAGTTTTCCTGCATAGGTGGTATCATTTGGATGAGACAAAGTTTACCCTTTGCTGAGAAATCTGTTCTGCTGAACGTTGAATTTTGATGTTCGTCTTTACTGCTGTGTTGCAACGACTAAAGTGGTTGTAATGAGTGAGTTACATTGTCTTTCTATATGATATTACCTTTAATTAATTTTGGGGAATTCTGACACTGGTATGTTTCCAGCTCCCTGTGTGGAGGCTGAATGCTAATCGTTAGGTGAAAACCTCCAGGTTTTTAAGTCCTTTAGAGATAATAGCTCTTATTGAGTGAAGGGGGTGAGAAGATGCTTGTGGAAAAAAAATGAGGTGGTCTTAAGAAAGACCTGCCTTACAAGATGTAATAGTGATAGACTTCAGAAGAGGTGTTGGAGTGATGCACGCTGTAGAATAGATGACCAGTGTGGGAATTCTTAAGAACATGTTAGATAAGCAACCTCAGGAGCAGAGTTTCTGTGGGTTATCATCACTGGAGCTGAGAGGAGGGCACTTAGGTGAAGTGAGACTTGGCAGCTTTTCCTTGTCCAGTTCAGGGATTTTTATTTTTTTATTTTTTTTATTTTTCCTCTCCCAGACTGGATGTTAAGGTGTCACTAAGAACACAGGAGATGCTACAGCTTCCAGTTAGCTCTGGCTGTGCTTCACACCATTTGGCACGCTGTCAGTGCTGAGCTCAGTGGAGTCCAGGCTCCAACAGCACCTGGCTGCTACGTAGTCTCTTCCAAGTTTGTTACCAGTTTTTCAGAAGCAAATACTTGTAAGAGAGGAGAAAATGACCCTAGAACATCAGTGATAACTCCCCTTACGTATGTGAAGGCTTGTGGAGGGCTAAACTTATTTGTATCTAATACAGAGGGCCACGGGGTTGCAATCCCAAAAGCACAAAAATTGATTTATTAAATAGTGACATAAAGGGTATTTCAAAATGCAGCCAGCATGGTTTTACTTTGTCTTGTCTGTTTTGCATTACTGAAATAATTACACTTTTTAAGCATGGTAACTTCTTAAATTAGACACTGAAGTGCAGGAAGTCTTCATCTATAGGCACCTGACAGGCTGTTGTAGCTTCTTACACAAGTAAAGAAGTTATTTTGTTTATTCAAAATTGCGAAATCAACTGGGAATATAAAAAGTGGGGAAACTTGTTTTGCCTCATCTACTGAGACGTGGATATAGAAGGTTGAGATTCATACCTCCCTTGAGAAACAGTGACAAGACATGTTCAGTTCATCACCTTGCTCTGTTTTATTTCTCCGCTTAAATTTAAAGCCAGGAGAAGAATTGTTTCTAAAATTCTAATGTGTCAGTACATTTTATACTTGCCTCTAGGTGCTTTCTTGTCTCTCTTTGATCAGAGTAGCTTTCTATCTGAAAGTAACTTCTCAAAGAATGACAAAAAGCCCCCCATCACTTACACATTAATTTCTACATATGATATTAATGTCACTAAAATCCTTAATTTTAGAAATGATTGTGTGGCTGTTTATACAGTGTTTAGTCTAATATTTCTGTGATAAAGTTACTTGTAAATCCCATTGTAGAGCACCAGGGCTTAGCTGTGTGCAGCTGTACTCTTCTTGCCCTTCCTCAGTTTGCTTTGTACGATGGCTGGGAGAGAACAGCTGTTCACAGCGACCGACTTTTTATTCATCAGTTCCCAAACCTGTGATTTCTGGTAGAGAAATCATCACACTGACGTAAGAAGTGGCCAAGCCGTGGTAAAACAAGCATTTCCCTGATGAAACATTTGTCAGACCTGCAGAGATTTGGTATCTTGAGATGAGACTCGATGGTAAGCAGTAGGCAGAGGTACAGAGCTGCAAATGCTGTGGTGCAGAGTCATTGGGCAGTCAGCCTCCCTAGTGAGGTCACTACTGCACAAGTGTAGATTAGGTAAGCCTGATAATGTGAAGATCTGTTGCATGCTTGTTTCCAGGACACGATTAAATCCTGTTGCTACTTCAAATATAGCAGACACAAATCTATTTTTGTAAAGGATTTTTTTTTTATTGTTTTTCTAAAATTTAAAGGGTGCAAGTGCAAGAAAAATCTTGCTATACAGAAACCTTTTACTTCTAAAGCCTGTGATCCTCTGCTTACACCTCAGAGCAGGGGGCATAGGCCTCCCAGCCCTGCATTTGTTCCTCAGTTTTTGGGCTTAGTTGTGGTATCTTTACCCATCTTGTTTTCTCTGCAAACCGGGGGAATTTGCCACTAGCAGCTGGCGACTCAGCATGAATCATGCTCCTTTTAGTTTCTTGTGCCTTTCCCTCCCTTCCCCCATCCCTCCCCCCCAAAAAAAACCCCCACTCCATAATTGCTGCTTCCATGGACCTCTGAGGGAAGGCAGAAAGGGTGGGGGTTGTGTGGCTTATGTGAATAAGTAGGATCCTTTTTCAAATAAAAAGTGGTGAATTAGGCCCAGTATTTGTCCTGATGTGTATAAACACTTGTTGATGACTTCCACTTTTATGCCCTTCTGTCATTTCAGATTTGCAGATCATGGCTGTATATTAGAGATCAGGGACGTAAAGTTTTTTCCTGATGGACGCTCAGTTGTTGATACAGTTGGTGTCCGTCGTTTTAGGGTCTTAAGCCATGGCCAGCGAGATGGATATAACACAGCAAACATCGAGTATCTTGAAGATAAAAAGGTGATCTATGGTGCAAAGTTATTCATACCCATGTATTGCTGGATTCACTTTAAATAGCCTTTCCTTGTTGCATTTCAAGCTAGCTGTGCCTTATTTTTAAACAAATATCATTATAAATACTGAAGCTCTATTTTTAAAAACCATGGAACAAACTTTGTCTCTTCCTTCCCTTTCTTCCTTTCTGCCCTTATAATTATCTCTGCTTGAAGTGTTGCACTCCCTTCATGGATCTCAGAGTAGCTTCTAAGACTCAGGTCTGTCATGATGTGTAGGTGAGGTCAGGGTAATGTTTTAAAACTGATACAGACTTGAACCCTTCTAAGAACACATGCCCCTTTTGGTGGAGAATTGTTCTCTTCTCAAACCAAACGGACAGTTGGCAGACTTCATATGACCTCCGAGTGCTGGTTTACAGAACAGGACCTCAAATAAATGTTGGAGTCCACTCTTAAAAAGAGATATTAGTTAATATAGTTAACCATACCTCTACAAGCATCCATCAGAGCTGGCTGAGAGCAGAGGAATGCAGAGAGGAGAATAGTGTTTAAAAACAAATCCTCTTACAAAACCTTTGTCAGGTGAGGTGCTCGTGATGGGTGTTGGCCAAAGGGTGGATTTTTGGTCATGCTTAGTGATGACTTCCTGGATCATCTTCAGAGCATGTCCATAAAACCCTAATCCCTCTTAACATTGAGTGCCAATTAATGAAGTCCAGTCTGGTCACAGAACTCTTCAGGGCGCTCTCATACTTGAAGTGCAAGCCTGTGAAGTCTTAATAGGGCTTTTCTAACCCGTGCAGGATGGTGCAGTGAAGGCAAGTCATATAGAGGTGCCTTCCCCTGCAGAAGGCTGGTGTAGGCAGTCTGCTTAGAGTGAGGGCTCTGATGTGTTTAAATCCTCAGTGAGGGCGGTGGAACAGATGCCCAGGCAGTGTTTGTAGGTGTCGCCAGAGATTCACCTCTTGATAATTAGGGTGAGATTTACCTTGTCTCACTTGAGAGGCTGACATCTGTTTTCAACACCCTACATTTGTGTGGTATCTGATAATCACGGTCTAAAGATATTTTACCTGCTCTGCCTTAGATACCTACCTTAAGATGAGATTTATTGCCCTCTAGAGCTGTTTCTCCTCAACTGTGAAGGACACCCAGAGCAGATAGCTCAGATATTCATTTGAACAGAACAGGTGAATCACACCACTCATGTATACAGATTATAGGAAGAAAAGCCCTAACAACACCCCCAAACCAACCACCCAACCAAAAACCAAAATCACCAATTTGTAGTGGCTTTTGCTTATGCTTTTTCCTAATGGCTGATGGTCAGGCCTGTGTAACTAAAGCACTCATTGCCTCAGCGAGGTTTCTTTTAATGGCCATTCCTGGTATCGGGAAAGCATCTGCTTTCCCTGCTTCCTGCCTGCTCAGGTGTCTGCCTCCTCCTTCTCCTCCTTGGCTGTCCTTCCATGGCCTTAACGCTTCTATAAAATACTGCTGATCTCTAGGTGCTGTAGACCCCCTGTCTCTGTGCTTAGTGGCAGTAGCATTTCTTTTATTTTGCCAGCTGATATACCAATGTGACAGGGAGTCGAGGTTGTGGGTTTGAAATGATTACTGTAATATCCCAGGATTAGAGAGCAGATTCTCCTGTTGTGCCATAGGAATGGATATTAACAAGGTCGTAACTGCTCCATGAATTGTCACTTCAGAACACCTAGGGGAGGGTAAAAAGACTCCAGCATCCGCAGGTTTGAAATCTGAGACTTGGGTACAGTTTGTGTAGATAAGAACATGGAACTGTAGTCACTGCATTATTTTGCTTCGCTTGCTTCTGGGGAAGCACACGGACTCCACGTTATCCAACCTGTTTTGTTCCATCTCCTTTCTTTTAATAATAAGGTTGAAGGACCGGAATATGAAGAACTTGTCCGCCTTCATGATTCAGTTTACGATCAAGCCGTTGCGTGGTTTACTTCCCTTAAAGACAATATGAAAGTGCAGATTCTCAATCATTTTGGGTCCATGCCAGGAAAAGAACCAGAGCCACAGGTAATAAAACCTTCCTACTTATGCAGCCATATTCTATAGAGAATTTTTGCACAGGTTTTTGCTGTGGTTTCTAAGCTGTTACTTACCTGATTTTGGATGCCCCATCCCTGGAAGCGTTCCGGGCCAGGCTGGATGGGGCTTTGAGCAACCTGCTCTAGTGGGAGATGTCCCTGCCCATGGCAGGGGGGTTGGAACTCAGTGATCCTGAAGGTCCCTTCCAACTCTAACCATTCTATGATTTTATGATTTTGGTCTATTAGCATGAAACTTGGAAAACAATATATCGATGTAAGTTGATAACTGAAGATGCCAGTCTTAATGGTGTGTGTAGACAAGGAGAGCACTTAAAATTAGCTGTTTATTTGCTGCTTGAACTGTTTTGTGGTGACTTTGTTAGCAAACAGAAGGTGGGAGGATAGGTGGTCTTCATGAGGCAGTGCTAGTGAATACATGATGGCATGTCTTTCTGTCCTTTTGCAGAGCAACCCTAGTGGTCCTGCCTGGTACTGGTGGCTCTTAGCAGTGCTGCCTCTGGAAAACCGAGCTCAGCTGGCTATATTGGCGATGACCTCCCTCAAAGATCGTCTTATCGCCATCAGGCGCGTACTGATATTCGTGACTCGCAAAAGACCCAGATAACATGGACTTCAGTTGGGAGTGGGCACCGAAAACATCTCGCAACAGGTTGTTCTGGGGGAGGGCAAAGGGGGAGGGGTTGTTTTTTTGATTTTATTTTTTTTTTTAAAAAAGATTCCTTCAAAAAGGAACAGCCCTTTCTGACTGCGTCCAGCATCCATCGATTGCATCGGTTTGTTAGCCTGGGTATTCACCAAACCTTGCACTCTCTCCTGTTGTCCTGGTGAAATCTGAGCCTCTACAAAGCTGTGCTGCAGTTAGAGCGTAGCTGATAGATGTGGATAATTGCTTCAGAGTACTACGATAGAGTTTGTAGCCCGCAAGAGAGTTGTTAAGTACTAGAGTAGCACCATTGGCCTGCATGCGATTTGGATTTCCGCTTGGTAGGAAGAGGAAACTGGACAAGAGGATTGAAGAGGTGTTTCCTAGACTTTCTTGAAGGTAGTGAACAGAAGAGGAGTTACGCTGCCCGGCAGAAGTATGCACGAAGACTATGACTGACAGTACACTCTGTTAGTGAATTGGTAGGCGGTCTGTCATACACCCACATCTCTCTCTCTCTCTTCAGCAAATAACAGCCTGTGAGGAAAAAAAAACTTAAGCCGTTTGTGGTCTAGGCATCTGAGGATGTTTATCTGAAAGAATAATAGCTACTGAATAAGTACACTATTTAGTAGCCTTGGGTAATCCCTCCTGTTGTGATTTATGCGTCGGTAGTGGATTGAGTTATGTACAAAATGTTTGAAAAGGTGTACTTTGGTTTATTTGAAAAGAAAAATCAAAGTAATCCTAGCGGGTCTCACTGCTAAATTCAAATCAAACCGTCTCCCTAAAGTATGATAAACTCTGCTGTGAAATAATGATTTCACCCCAAGGAGGAGGGAGGCGTGCTGCAGTTTGCCACAGATGCCTGTTCTGCATGTGGGGCTGGCGAGGAGGAAACGTGGGGAGGTTTCCATCTCCCTCCTGCCTGCAGCGTCACGCCGACCTCCCGTTAACGTTGGAGTGATCTCTCCTGAACATGTTTCAAACCGAAAGTATTGCAGTTTTGTACCGGTTGCTGTATGTGATGGAAATCAGTCCACAGTAACACCGTAAAAGGAGGCACAAACCGAACCTATAAAAGGCAAGTCTCAATGCAAGCTTAAGTCAGGTGTTAAACTTCATTTGTCTTTTTGATTATTTTTTTTTTTTTATGTATTGTTTTGTTAATATCTAACTTTGATAGCTGTTAAATCAGTCGCTTGTCAGTCCAGTGATCAACACTTGCTCAACTGCCAATGAAAAAACTAACAGTGTTAACTGTTTCAATTGGCATAGTTTCCTATGAGTAGAACTGATACTACCAACAGGGAAAAAAAAAAAGTTGACTTGAATCTCCATGTGCTGCAAGCATCACAAGACCAAGGTAAAGACTCCTCCATGTGCAGAAGTCTGGTAAGAAGAAATGGCTGTTTACCTAAATGGTCAAAGTGCCTGGTTTCTTTTTTTGGTTCTTTTGTCCTTATTTGTCAATGAAGATGTATTTAAACTTTCCTTTTTTTTTGTTTTTTTTTTGTTTTTTTTTTCCAATTTGCACACGAGTTCTGGAAGAAGACCGCGTTAAAATGCGGTGACTAAGATATATTTACCTGCTCTCTTTGGGTATTGTCGTCATAACCTGTGTGGTCTGGGAAACAAAAATACAGTTTTTTTTCCTTTCAGCAAATGGCTACCACAAATGGTTTCTGTAACATACCCTGAATGTACTGTAACTGCCTCTACCTTGAACACGCCTTTTCTATTTAACTAGTTTGTAAGTGTATTCTCTGAATTGTGAAGCGTGTGACTTACACTCAGTGATGTCATAACCTCTACAGTAGCCTTCTGCAAGTTCTGCTACCGTCACCAAAATACTCAGAATTCAAGTTGAATGCATTTCCTCCGGGATCTGAAGATGATGATGGGGAAGTCACTGAAGTATAGAGGAATTGTTCTTTATATGGGGATGGAAATGCCAGGAGTCAGTAGGTCTTCAGCCCGCTGTTGGCTGAGCCACTGAAGTTTTGCAAACTTAATTCTCAGACCAGAAGATGGGCTCTCTTTGATCGCGCAATCCTTTCTGTTCACCTTCCTGTTCTTCCCACCCCTTTCCATGCTGTGTATTTCTTCTAGGCTCGCTCATCTCGCTCCTTTGTGTGTCTGGCCTAGTTATGAGTATTACTAGTTTAGCTGCGAGGGGACACCGATGGTATTTGTGTATTGCTCGTCCCTGATCTTATATGTGCTTGGTTTTGCATAGGAGTGCGTTTAAGAAAAAAACAAACAAAAAAAAAAGATAAATATCAAGGTGCTAGTTAGTGTCTTCTTGGCTTTGCCTCAGTAACTAATGTGAATATTCTTCTTTGCGAAAGTGATTTTTCAAGATATCTACTTTTGAGGTACTTCTGAGAGGAAACCCTGCAGAACAAGAGAGAGTTTGTTTACTGCTGTTCTGTATTGTGTAGACACATTTTTACATGGAAAGTGACATTAATGTCTTCATGAAGGCCTGCATAATTAATGGAATGATAGTTATCGAAGAGAAAGCTGAACTGTAGAGGGATTTTTTTTTAGTTGAGGTTTAAAGCGGTTTGTGAATATTTCAGTGGCTGATGTTTTGGATAAACGATAACAACGTGGGAATTGTCTCTGTGTGGATGCAAATAATTGTATTAGCAGCCCAAAGCTGACATTTCTTCCAAAACATTGAATGCTGATAAAATAGCAAAGCTTTAATAAATAAAATATAAAAAAAGAAAAAAAAAATCACCACTGCCCTATGGTACTTGCTTTCTAAAGGAAAGTACCGGTGTCATTGTTACCAAATTATCTCTGCCGTATGATCTCTACAGCATCCAGTAGTACCTCATGGGAAAAGCTAGCTATCTCATTTCTCTCTGGAGGAAATGTCCACATTCCGGCCGATCTACCCTTAGGTGTAACTTGTTGCCAAGGTACATGTGGAAACGTTGGAGCTGAGCTCCTGGAAGAGATAGACAGGATTCGTTGCCTTTCTAGCTCATTACACTTTTTCTTGCTTGCTGTCCAAGCAAGGATGCTGGGATATATGATGAGTCTTTTCACTGTGGTGAATGTGGCCCTTCTTTATACATCATAAAGAGGCCAAATAAAAAATAAAAAAAAAAAAATCCCTCTACCTCTACACCTATTGTTCACCTGTAAAGCTTCAAGCTGCAAAATTATATATATATATATTTTAACCTTTTTTTGTCTTTCAGAAGCATACTAATTGTTTGCCACTGAGGCCTTTTATCTACTGTATTTTAATATGTTAATTTGATAGTCATCGAGATCTCTTTGTACTTCTAACCTGTAGATCTTGTCATGTTTCTTACTGCTCCTTTTTCCTCTTTCTCCAGTCCACTTTTAAATTGATAAATAGAAAGCTGTACACTCTCTATTCCTATTACATTTTACACTAGTGGAACTGGTATTTTGGTAGCGCCTTAATTTTGCAGTTGTGAAATGATTGTATCAACTCTTATCTGGGGCTTCTGACCAGATTTAAACGAGTATGTTTAATGTAGATAAACTTGAAACCATTTTTTACTGTTTTAAGCTCATTATGAAATGGAGTGTGTACATATGTATAAATATAAATTATTAATCTGCACCTTTTTTGTATCTAGTAAATACAGACGTTCATGTTCTAACCACATTTGGCCCTTCTTGTTGCATAAGCAAAGCCAAAACCTTTTTTTAAAAATTGCAATGTTCATTTCATGTATATTTGCAATATTCATGGGAAATGTATTTAATTTATGTGATATTTGGAATAAAACCGATTGAATTTATAAAGAGCGGGAGTTGGTGGGAAAGCTTTATCCCTCTCTGAGGGCTGAGGAGCTCGAGCTGCCGTGAATACAGTCTGAAGAGAAACAAGCTGCTGATGTGCTGCCCTCGGGAGGGAGGGAGGGAAGGGGAGGTGATGGTTTCGTTTCCCCGACAGGAGCCCGAGGACCGAGAATTGGCCTGGTGAGGTTTCAAAGAAGGAAGTGGCATCCCAGAAGCAGCATGTTTGATGGTTGGGCTTGGTAAGTTGTGTGGCAAAGGAGGCAGCACGGTGGGGTTTGCTCAGGGATATGAAGAGGAGCGGGTCTCCGAAACCTGATGGAGGCGAGGAGCCATCAGCAGAGCTGGGATTGGGGAGATGAGCCCTTAACTTTCCCAGGAGTGGGATGTGATAAAAGAGAGATCAGGAACTTGGCATTTAATTTCATCTTCTTGGATTAAGTATGGGGTTTTTTAGCCCTAAGTGTGACCTGACTGGCCTGGCAGAATAAATTTTGAACAGTATGAAAAATACAGTTGGGGTGAAGGGTACAGTATGCTTTATTGACCAAATCTGGTGAAATAAAAGGCCTGTAGGGTGATATTCCATATGGAGGTGCTGGACACAGCTGGTATCAGTGTGCTGGGTGGTGGGGCAGCAGCCTGGCTGTTGCAGCAGCAGTGGAATGCTGTTATGGAGGGCAAAGCTGAACCAGATCACAGAGAGCTTATCCTATCCCTCAGCTACATCTCAGTGCCAGCTGAGCAAAACCACTCTGAAGGCATTTTTGTAAATATTAGCACTTCCCTCTCCTCTCCCCCCCCCCTTCTTTTTTTCTTTTTGGGATTGGATTGACTTTGGCTTTATTCGTGCTGCCTTTGTGCCTGTATTCGCTGTGTGTCTGAGCAAACAAACATCAGTTCCAGGACTGCTCTTCTTTTAAAAGAAGTGCATGTGTTGAAGAACGTGTGTAAGTGCTGCCAGAGCTGTTTTGATATGCCAGACAAGAGCGTTCTTTAAACATCACTCCTTTCTCTAAAGGAAGGAGGTGGGGAAAGATGACTGATCCACCTTCCCTTTTTATTATCCACATCCTTGCAAGCCTCAAGACTTGGAGAACAATAGAAGCAAAAT
Organism: Thinocorus orbignyianus; assembly: GCA_013400375.1. Lineage (NCBI taxonomy): Eukaryota > Metazoa > Chordata > Aves > Ciconiiformes > Thinocoridae > Thinocorus > Thinocorus orbignyianus. The sequence continues at coordinate 90,138 of VXBW01007406.1, forward strand.
AATTGCATGAAGTTAGGAAATACTAATCAGATTTCTTTTTTTTTCTCACCCTGCGTATGCTTTGCTGGCTCGTGTCAAGCCCTGGAAGGGCAGCATATCAGATTGTGCCCCTTTCCCTGAGCTTTAGAGCAATGGCATTCCTAAAGTGTGGACACCTTAGTGGTCTCTTGTCCTCTTTGCACTACTTTCTGTCTCATCAGACTGCGAACACGAAATAGTGCTGCTTAATTCTGTCCGTTCTTGTATTTGGAAAGCCAAGCACTTGCTGGCCATAGAATAAGAAAATGAGTAATCTGAACCAAAAAAAATGAGCCTTTGTATCTATGGGGAAAAAACCCAAAGTGAATCCATGCCAGCACTTTCTTTAGTTCTTTTAACAAATGTCTATACTACCCTTGCAGCTAAAAGACAGGCATGTTTTTAATTGCATTTACGTTGCATGGTAGGAACAAGTTTCTAAATCAAGATGAATATCGCTTCCTGACAACTTTCATAGCTCTGTTTTGCCATATGTGGGGTTCGGCCTCGTCTGCTCGATTTTGGACTTGTGCATCCAAGGAAGAAATGTCTTCACTTTTAAATGCTGCTTACATTTTATTCTCATGAACATCTGCTGCTTTGAATGTGCAATATCATGTAAGTTTGCGTTTCCATAATGGAGCCCAGGGAGGGCTCCTGGATTTTGAACACAGAAGCCAGACCAGAAGCTGGATCTGGGAGCCAGGCCAGTTAACCTCACCACAGACTAAGTTAGAGAAACTGCTCTGGTCCCTTTTTCTCTACCTAATATATTCCAGAGGCAGATCTGAAACTTCACAAGTTGTACGCCTGGTGTCCATGCAGGCTTGAGGACTGGTATCTTTGAGGATCATAGAATCATAGAATAGTTAGAGTTGGAAGAGACCTTAAAGATCATCGAGTTCCAACCCCCCTGCCATGGGCAGGGACACCTCCCACTAGAGCAGGTTGCTCAAAGCCCCATCCAGCCTGGCCTTGAACACTCCCAGGGATGGGGCATCCACAACTTCACTGGGCATGGCATACTACAAGTGCTCAAGAGCATAATTTTCTTTAACTGTAACAGCAGCCAAAGGGAAGCACCTCTGTGCAGCCCCTTCAGCCCATTCCTGTTCACTGTGGCGTGAAATCCACCCTCAGTTCAGCTCATGGAGCCCGTGGGAAACCCACTGTTCATCGTGCCTGGGATCTTTCCTGCTATTCCCAGCCCCTTCTCATCACGAACCATTGTTCTTCCCTTGCTGATCTGCTGTTTTAATTTTCAAGGCAGAAGAGAGAGAAAAAGTAAGAAATAAACCGCATGCACGGGAAAGGTTTACTGCCCAGTGGCTCAAATTGTCAGTTTTTTCACCAAAGCTGCAGTTGGAGAGTAGGTTCAGGCAGCAGGAACCCTTCATGTCCTGTCAGAGCAGATCTGGCAGAGAAAGAAAAGCAGGAGGGAGGAACAAGTAATATGGTGGTGTTCATCATCCGAGGAAAGATATCCAACTGAGCCTAGGCTCAGCCCTGCCCTGGAGCAAATACGTCATGTTTTCTGCTGGTGGCTGGAGCACCTTACAGTGCTGGCTGGCTGCCCTTGTTGGCTAACAGAAGATGGTTTCTAGCACATGGACTTGCTGTGGCTATCTAGTCATGGTATTAGGAAATGTGTAAGTGCTCTGTGCCAACTTCATTTTCTTATATCTGGAATTATTTGATTTGGACCAGAAGGACGCAAGATCAACTGCTGTCTGAATGGAAGTCCACCCAGCAGAGGTCCATGCTTAGCACCATCTGGAAATGATGCTGTTCTCTATGGGCACATCAAGAGGTGCTTCTTCACGTGGAGCACTCTAAGATCAGCAGTTTTCTAAGTGAATCTGTGAGGTCCTGTGTGGTAATAGGACCCAAAGGATGTAGACCCGAAGCTTAATTGCCAGTGGAGACTGATGTTCGGAGTTATTAAAAATAAGCAGAAGTTATTTAGCCAGAGCCAGAATTCACCAACTATGTGTGCCATGTGCATTTCCACCCCAGCCTCCTCCCTACTCCTCTTGCTGCTCTGTTTCTTTGATCTCTGCAGGAAGCGGGGTGCAGGGGACACATGAGGGAGCACTCAAACCCCAAGTCCTATGCTCAGTGGTGAGACAAGAGTAATTCCAGAGGAACAGCTAATACTGAAATATCCAGCTTGGTTTGCTTAAGATGCACCATTCCCAAAGCTTAAGTATATGTGGGAAAAAAACCCCTTCGGACGAGATGGAGTTACTTTAGAGTAGGCTTTTATTTTTTTACTCACTGTTGCTACGAATCAGGTCTCTGTTCCCCCTGCCCCCACCCTAGGTGTAATCATGAAGTTCAGAATTAAGAACATTCAGTCCCAGTGGCAGAGTAAATCCTTCATTAGAATTGGGTGATGTTCCAAGTGACCTACTGGCCTTTCTCAGCACCAACTAGTACCAAACGTTGAAAAGTACAAGAAATGTTTGAATGGGAAAAATTAAAATAATCTGGCAAGGTATTTGTCCCAAATTCCTCAGTCTGAGGCTTCTATATGTCCTGGAAAGCTTTTTTTTCCCCTCTTCCATACTTCTTGGTGTATAGAATTCAAGGGAGGCTCTGACCTTCAGATCATAATGTGGTATAGGCATGGCATTCATAAAAGCTACCAATTCCTTCTTTAATCCTGCAATATTATGACCTCAGTGCCATGGTGTATCAACAAATTCCTCAAATGAATTGTGCACAGAGATCTTTTTATTTCTTCTCTCTTTCTGTGTGTGTTTTTGTTTTGTTTCGTCCTGTCTCAGAATTTCTATTATTTCTGGTATGTTTTCTTTTGCTAAAGAAGTACAAATCAATCACACTTTCCTAAATGAAGGAATTGTAAAAAAATGTGCCTCCCACTCTTTTGTGTATTTTAGGGCTTTGTTTACTGTGTAAGGTAGTTATGGGACTGTATTCAGAAGCTCTGTGTCTGAATCGCAGGCTCCTTGTTTTGCATGGATGCCTCCTGACCAGATGGTGCTTTCAAGCAAGTAATTTTCTTGTTTACTGTGCAGCAATCAACTCTGCGTAAGTGTCAGCTTTGGCTGGACTTCTTCAAATATTGTCAGTACTTGTTAATTCTACAGTGCAGAGGCTTCTTGATTTTATCTTTATGGGTAATAAGAGGTAATTTCTCTTGGAGGATGTGTGTGAAGAGGTCGGTAAGATTTGATGTTCTTCCAGCCACAGCCTACCTCTTTTTTTAGCAAAAATACCTTGTCTCCTTTAGAGACCCAGCTGCTGATTGCAGTTTGCCTTTCGCCCAGCACTCTGTTCCTTCTGTGCTTAGTGCTGGAAAATCTGTTGGCACAGAGGAGTTAAATATTTCTAAGTTCTCGCTTGAGTCATCTGTCCTTGTGTTCGAGTGGGTTTGCTTGCAAGCACGTAGGGGATTGGAGCCAGTCCTGGAACAGGAGCGCAGGGCTCACGTCTGACATGCACCCGCTCAGGCAGAAACCAAGGAACAGCCACGGCAAATAAAACCACGTTGAAAGGGGAAGGGACGTGCAGGACTCAGGGAGGATTAGCTAAGGACGCTTTGTCACTTCGCCTCCATTCATTTGAGGTGGAAGAAGGAATACAGGGAAAGCAGGGACATTTTTGGCATTGCCTCTGTTCATAAACTGTGTGTGAGCTGACTGTTCTCTGGCACAGAGGAGCTCTGTGTGTGTCCACAGGGTTTAAACCCTCTTTCCCACCCAAAATGTGCAGCTTCACACAAAGTACCTATTGGGAATGGTCCCTGCGTTGTGCTAATTCCTGAGCTGTGGCTGCAAATTTGAGGAGGCAGAGGCGGTGGTGGTGGTGGTAACACTGTCTGGCAGAAGCTTAAAGCCTTCCTCAACTCTTCTTAATTTGCTTGTATAGACAGAGCCTTGATGGGGTTTCTTTAGGTAATAAGACGTTTCACAACGAGGGACCCTGTGTGGGGGGGGTTGAGCACAGCCCGGAGTAGGGTTCAGCTCTTGTTGGCATTGGATACGATGCTGGTGACTGGTGCAGGGAATCCTAGCAGACATCTCCTAGACAAGTACATATGCAAGCCTTTACAGGGCTCTATCTTGATCTCCCTAAATGGAGTATAAGGTCTCGGTCTGCTAAGTGTGTGGGAAGGGGAAAGAGTGGAGGACTGGAAAAGCGGTGGTAAATTTTGGATGAAAACACAGGGAAGCATCCTATGGGGCTTGACTACTTGTCATGATTCCCATTGAATGAGGACAGTGTATGAGCCCAGGCTTCATGCATATGGGGCTAATGATGACCAAAGAGCCTGGAATCCGCTGCACCAAAAAGGAGCATAAGGCCAGCAGTCTGGACTAGAATAAAAAACTGTATGACCCAGTGCCCTGTTTTCAGCAGCAGCCAAAAAACCCAGGGGAGAACAGGGAAATACTACATCTCTCAGCCTCCAGCACCAAAAAGACTTTCTGAGCCAGAAGTAATGTTTGTGTGGTTTGGAGCCCTCTGTAGATCTCACTTCCATATTTTTTATGGCACCTCTTTGAACCTGTGGGAATTTTCAGCATCCACAGCCTTGTTTGGTGAGGATGTCCACAGGCTGGCTGGAGGGTATGTGAAGGACTACTTTTCATTTCGGACTAGGATCTCACTAGCTTCCTTTTGTGCTCCCTAGCCCTTGCATTAGAGGATTAAAGGTAAACAGCAGCGTCTTGTTCTGTTTCGAGCTCAGGTGAGGGAAGAGGGGCTAATGAAGGTAGATTTTTGGAAAAATTCATAGGTGGGTGGCCCTTAACAGCTCATGGTTTCTCTCTTCCAATACAGGAACTAAGAGACACCAACGAGAGGCACCAAGAGCTGAACAAGGGAAGGGATTCTTCCTGCAAGCCCACAATCTAGGTTTTTTCCCCACTTTTGTTGTGCTGCTAGTGCTGGCATAGAATCCAGGCTCAGCCACTATCTCTCTTAGATCCCTCCTGTAATTCTCCGTAACCAGCCTTCAGCCATACAACCCTGAATGACTCAGCATTACCAAAAGAAAAGAGGCATCTCCATGCACAAGGTCTGTGGTGGGTTCATGGAGGCCCAAGCAAGCCAAGCAGCCAGGCAACCTCGAAGGCATTTGAATCGATGGTCTTTGCCAGAATGAGTCAGAGATGTTTCTGCTGGCAGCAGAGTTTGTATGATGTGATAGAAGCATATTTTTGACTTTTTTTTTCTTTTCTTTTTTCTATTCAACAGGCAATTTTGCCATTTCCTCTGCCCACAGCTGTAGAAAGCCAAACAGTTAGCAATGCAGAACAGACATCAGGGACACATGCAGCACCCAAATGAAGTAGAAGGTGTTTCTGCAGTCTGTGAAGGAAGTAGCCACAAAATATGGATGCTAATCAGACTATGCCATTCAATTTGCTGTTGGAAGGTGGCAGCTGAGAGGCCACCTCTGACCTTTAGGAGTATCAGCTGACAGCAGACCATGCTAGTGTTACCAGTTAGGCACTGTAGGAATACCTGACTGCATTTAGGAGTCAGAAATGTTTATTGGAGTCTGAAATGCTCCCAGGTCTCATTCTGTTCAGCCTGGCTCTGTTCTGGCCCAGAGCTTGGACCTCTTCTGCCCTTCCCTACACCATTTCTGTTTCTCTTTCTTGTACTGCCAGCCAAAGGAGTTGGAGGGTAAGGAGAGAAGTGGGGAGAGTCTGAGAAAAAGCCAGAACTTGTGTGGTTTTGCTGAGCCACATTACTGCTATCTCAGGCTGATTTACGCCAGGAGGACTCTTTGTCAGGAAGTGTAGTGATAGGACAAGGGGTAGTGGTTTTAAATTGAAAAAGGGGAGATTTAGATTAGATATTAGGAAGAAATTCTTTCCTGTGAGGGTGGTGAGTCACTGGAACAGGTTGCCCAGAGAAGCTGTGGATGCCCCATCCCTGGAAGTGTTCAAGGCCAGGCTGGATGGGGCTTGGAGCAACCTGCTCTAGTGGGAGGTGTCCCTGCCTGTGGCAGGGGGATTGGAACCAGATGATCTTTTAGGTCCCTTCCAACTCTAACCATTCTATGATTCTATGAAAATGCAAGAGGTAGCTGAGCTGCGTGTACCTGTTCTGATGGCCAGCAGACTAAGCCTTTATTTTGGTTACCGCTGGTTACCTAGGTCCCCTTGTTGCGTATTGTCTAACAGGAACACCAGGTTGACTCGTTGCTCCACCTTCTCTCACCTCAGCTTAGCTCTCGGCTCTTGTGTGGGCAAAAAGCCTGCTGCCTGAGCTCCACTGAGCCTGCCCAAGGGCCTCACCATGAACCTACCCTTTAACCACTCCTCGGCACTGAGGAAAAACCCCTGCAGCATTCCTTCACACAGCTCTGTATCCCACCAGCTCTGTTGCTGCCAGTAACTCGATGCCTCCAAGGGCTGTACAGACGCGAGTATTTTTCCTAGGCACATTTGTGCAGTGATAGCCCATGTGTTCTGTGTTCCTCTGGGAGTTTTAATATAATATTTGTACTTTGGGAAAATTCAGCTCTTTTCTCCTCGGAGCCAGGAGTCCCCTGCAAGTTGCCAGAAGCAGCTTGGGAACAGCCCTGCAAACCTGCCTGTATCCACACATCCTGCTCATGGAGAAACTCGGTCCCCGACTGCTTCTGGAAGGAAACACCAAGGCTCCTTTTAATGCTTCGTTTCTTTTGCTGGATTTTTAGACAGGAAACCATGCCCGGGTGCAAGGCTGTGCCTCTGCTTTCATCCACACCCCTGGGTACCCAGTGCCAGATGACTGAAACCAGCTTCCTCTCTTTACAGCTACTGGGAAGTAAATACATTCTCCTGCCCCGTGCTGCAAGCTGCCAGGACTGAACTGTGACCAGCCGCTGACAGAGACGGTGTGATGTCACAATCCCTCCTTATTATTGTGGTTAAAAAGTACCCGAAGCGTGTAAACTGTGAAAGAATCCCTCCCAGTCTTTCTAGAGGGCTCTGAGTGGCGCTGCCAGCAGTGACAGCAACAGTGGGACTCTGTAAGGTCTCGTTGCTGGAAGAACAATCCTTCCCACCACAAAATTTTAAGTCACTTGGTGGCTTCAGCAAGATTTCCCAGCAATACAGAAGTCTCAGTTCTTGCAACTTTTATGAAAATTGGTGGCCAGGCAGAGGAGAAAGATGCCCTTAGTTCCAGTTCCAGTTCCCACTAAAAAAAAAAATAAAAAAAATAAAAATCTGCATTTTTAGATACTATTGATCAAGGAGAAGAAACAAGTATTGAGAAAAATAGACTGGGATGGTTCCGAGAGCCCTGGAAACTACTTGTTTTAGTAGTAAATCTGCAGTGTCATCTTGTCCCCTCAGAGCATGACTAATCCCTAGGTTACCCAGCAAGGTCCTGCCTGTCGCTCTAATCCAACCCTGGTTGTAGTAGTGAATCTGGGCTTTTGGTGTTTTCATCTTGCAGTCAGCCCACCTGGTGAGGGCTCAGGGCTCCTCTCTGACCCTCTGTCACCTGTGCCTTCTCTCCTTCTTGTCAGCAAAGATTGCGCTGCAATTTTAAAGCTAAATAGGAGGGCAATGAGGAGCAGCAGGGACATTGTAACCGCTGGCAGCATAGCTTTTGTTTTGGCCTTAGTATCTAGGAATATCTCTCTTACAGTGAGAAAGACCTTTCTCATCTTTCCCTGCCCTAATTNTGCCTTAGTATCTAGGAACATGCCTGCCCTTCTCCTCTCTTACAGTGAGAAAGACCCTTCTCATCTTTCCCTGCCCTAATTCCCTTGGGTTTTTTCTCTTTCTTTCGCTTCCATGGCAATATCTTCTAAGCCTGGACCGACTCCCCAAACACCAGCGGGCGTTCCAGACGTGAGAGCAGCAATTACATGTTGTACCTTTGTTTTCTCTTGGCAAACACGTGGTCTTTGGGGACAGCAAGGGGGGGTCAGTGTGACCAGAGTAAAGTTTGGCCTCTGGACTTGTGAGTGACTCTGCACTGCTTTTATCTTCATAGCCTCCAAGGCAGGAGCCTGGCGATCCTGCCATTGCATCCCTCCTGCCCCCTTGCCCCAGGGTAGTTTTTCCTTCAGGCTCTTGCCAAGCAGCAGGACATGGTGATGCTCCTCTGACAAGTGAGCGTCGCCTGAGGGTGCAGTGCTCTGATGCTGGCCACACACTGGTCAAGAAATTTAGCCCAGGAATCACAGGGATGCTGTGTCTCAGCCTCTTTTCCCAGGGAGAACTTCACGTCTCAGACATTGTCCAGGAGGACAATTATACGACTGTAAAGAAACATGCATCATTTTAAGGAAAGGTAATTAAACACCTGAGACTTGGGTTAATGACAAGAGGGCTCAATCAAAAGCTCATCCATAAATGACAAGGGGACAGTGGCGCTGCTTAGGTGAAATGCTCATCACCTGGCTGTGCTGCTGCCATGCTGCCGTTTCTGAAATTTGAGAGAGAGGTTTTGAGACCTGCGGAAATTTTGAGATTACATTAAGTGATGGATGTTAAGAAGTAATTACAGAAAAAGGAAACCAAGCAAAATGAACAGTCGGGTTTTTTCCCTTCCTCCTCCATGTGAAATGGTAATGGAATATGGTCTCCTGGTGTAGTATAATGCTTTAAGTACTGTGTGTCCCAGTTTCACAATGCTCAGTACAATGTGTACAAAAACAAATATGAGTATGTTTTGGTTAGACTGTTTATCAGCTATCTGCTTTACTGAATATATACTTCTATAGATGTGCCATTTTCATTGTGAAATAACTGTATAAGTAGAGGAAAAAATCCATTAGCAGTCAAATTTCACCCGCATCCTGAAAAAAGCTACAGAATACAGTCAACATCAGGAAACTAAACTATTGCACTGTTTTTCTTCTCTTCTTAAAGGATGGCATCATTCTGCTTTTTGTTTGGGGATTTTGTTTTGGGTTGGTTTTTTTTGGTTTTTTTTTTTTTTTTTTTTTTTGTGATGTTATTCGTGTTAATAAGTAGCCTATATCTAAAGAAAGCAACTACAGCATCCTTTTCCATAGCTTGATATGTCTCCTATCCTCTGCTGTAAACCCTGGGATTATTGTATAGTGTTGGCATCATTCAGTCAGTGCTAATAACTGGAATTGTTGTGCCAAAACTCCGTTAACAAACACTGGTTCACATTTCAAATGACCTCTCATTTCAGCCAAGTGTGTGCTCCTTTTTATTTGATGTTAATGAAACAGATTGCTTTTTTATATGAATGCAAATTGTTGCTTATGTCTACTCCATGATGTATATGGAAGGGGTATTTATTCTTTCTTTCACTTCATGGCATTCTGTTTGCAGTCCCTTCAGGCTACTCACATTATTGTGGGACTTTGCTCCCTCACCTACCAGACACACGGGCTCGTCAAAGCGAAGACTGCAAAAAGCTTCTAGGCTCAGGGGTTTGTGCATGCTTTGCAGATAATCTCTTCCATGTCCTTCAGACCAACTGTACTTCTGCAGAGTAACCATAATCTTCTTCAGATCTCTTCAGAGGACAGCTTCTACCTCGTCCTTCATGGTCAAAGTAGCCCACCTCTGCGTTTGATTCTGAGTTTTCATGCGTAGAAATACATGCTGTATTGTACTCCAGTATTTCCCCATTTGCATGGGACATACCTCTCTCAGAACATACCTCCCTCAAGACTGAATTTTCCCCTTAAAGAATCCCAGTGCCATTGGTGGGTCATGATAAACTTCTTCTTTTTCTCCTTTCATAATTTCCAGGCATCAATTCATACCTTTTCATTGCTACTTCCCAACTATATTTTACATGGCTGACTTTCATCTCCATTTCATTCAGTTCTATGGACCTTCAGGCACAATGCCCTATCCTCCCCTGTGCTGATGCCTTTCAGTTTTGTAAAACATTCCCATGCTTATGTAAACCTCAGGAGTTATAGAATAGGAAGGATTTATCCCAAGACTAATTCTTGAGAAAACACAGTAGGTATTTTTCCCCACCTCCAGCGACATAATTTCTACTTGCTGTTAATGCATCCCATAGATCTTATAATTTGTCCATTCATAGACTCATAGAATCACGGAATCACAGGACAGTTAGAGTTGGAAGCGACCTTCAAGATCATCGAGTTCCAACCCCCCTGCCATGGGCAGGGACACCTCCCACTAGAGCAGGTTGCTCCAAGCCCCATCCAGCTGGGCCTTGAACACTCCCAGGGACGGGGCATCCACAACTTATTTGGGCAACCTGTTCCAGTGTCTCACCACCCTTACAGGAATGAATTTCTTCCTGATAACAAATCTAAATCTCCCCCTTTCAGTACCCCTTGCCCTGTCACTGGCCTCCCTGACAAAGAGACCCTCTCCAGCTCTCCTGTAGGCTCCCTTCAGATACTGAAAGGCTGTTACAAGGTCTCCCTGGAGCCTTCTCTTCTCCAGGCTGCAAAGCTTCAGCTCCCTCAGCCTGTCTTCATAGGAGAGGTGCTCCATCCCCCTGATCATTTTCGAGGCCCTCTGCTGGACCCGTTTCAACAGGTTCATGTCCTTCCTGTGCTGAGGACTCCAAATCTGGACAGTACTCCAGGTGGGGTCTCACCTCAGCAGAGAGGCAGAATCACCCCCCTCAACCTGCTGCCACGATTCTTCTGATGTAGCCCAGAATGCAGCTAGCTTTCTGGGCTCATCATCACCTTCACCATCTCCTCAAGCTTTATTGCTAGGATCTTATGCTGAACTGTGTCATAACCAAAGGAGTCTAATTAATTTCTTAGATCAAGGAGATGCATCAGTATGGTTAGTCTGTGCTGATTTTATCCCATTTTTCATTTAACTCCAGGTCTTTAGTTATCCTTTCTGTTCAGGACTGCTCTGAAGTCTTACACACCGTTAAGGTCAGCTTGATTAATAGGCTTGTAGGTACCTAAATCGTTCTCTCTCTTCTTAAATACTGGCATTACAATGTTTTCAGACAGTAACGTTCTAACTGCATAGATCCATTAAAAAAACTCCATCCACCACAAAAAAAGAAATAGTGTGCATTTACTACTTCAGGAGTAAGGTAATTTGGTATCACTGTAGTTAATAAATGAAGATCCATTACCATTTTTTCCGTGTTTTAAGCCTCCTTAGCCATATCATATCTAACCTCTGGTGAATATCAACATCCTTATTGAAAATTATGACCTTACCTAGACTGTCTCTCCAACACCCTTAGCCACAAATTTCTTTCCCTTCTATTAATTTTATTTATGAGGTTAAAAAAAATCTTTTCCTAGATGTTGGTGTACTTTTTGCAAGGTACACAGTTTTTGACAGCAGAGGTCTGGCGAATCTTCCAGTGACAATTAGTTTCTGGTGCCCTGTGTTTATTCATCCTGTCTTTCTGCAAAAGCCGCTGGCCCCTTTAGCAGAGTGTAGGTGACTCAGCTGCTCTGTTACAAACCTCAGGATTTTAGTCTAAAACACCGATGAACACGAGCTGCAGACCAGACACCTGCCTATGACTTTGAGAATCCATGGCATGCAGGCTAAACCTGAGTCTGAAACAGCATGACATCCAAACAGAAACCAAAATGGGAAGAATTGTGCAAAACATCCCATGGCACTGGTCTGAAGGCACCTTTTGTGTCTGAAGTAATGGCTGGTTGGAAAAGGCTTTGAAGTCAAAAAGACAAATTTTATAGCCCAGGTGCAGTTATTACTGACTCATTAGAAAGCGGCTTCACGGTTAGTGGCGTTTTTGATTAAGGAAGCACAAACAAGCTGCTTTTGCTCAAACAGATGTAACAGATTTAATTGAAAATACCAAGATCTACCTGTGACTTCTGGATATGGTAGGATGCTAGATTATTGAACCTAAGGCCCATCCACTTCTCTTTTAAAACAACAACTCTCTTCTAAAATAAGAGCATATATCTACTATCTTCCTTTCTCACTTGAAGATCTGGTACACTGAAATTAGGCGCCTAGTCATAAACTTGACCAAGGGAGAAGGGGCTATCTTAAATTGGTTATTCTTTTCTAAACAGTAACAAATGTGTTAGAAATGCCACAAACAGATCCAAACCTGAACAACCAGGTTAAAATAACTTGAGTTAGAAAATATTTCAGAAATTTCCACAAGAGGTCACTGTTATCATTAGCAATAGATAAATAGGCCTCATTTTAGGGGTTGATAGCTGGGCATCATTTCTTCCTTAGAGAAAACCTGAGGTCTTTCAGAAAGAAATATTCCCCGCATATTATCTCCCTCATCTCTTTTACAAAATGAATCTACTGAGATAGTTGTTTTTCATTCCTAAATTTGTCGAAAGAATCCTAGATTTTAAAGATGCTGGGACTATCCTATGTTTTTCTTGTCAAGGAATGACCTTTGCAGATCAAGTAATTTTAATTAAAAGGATGTACAAGGACAGACTCATGGTTCTGTTCATGTTTTCTCAGAATACCACAGCAAAAAGTATAAATAAATAAACATTGAAATTTTCCCTTTCTTTGGTTGACAGAGGATGGCAACCTCAACACGTTACTGGTTCCTTGCCCTAGCATTCTGGTTTGAGGTAAAACAAACCAATTTTCTGTTTTACAATTTTACTTTTTTAGCTGGACCTCTTAAACTAAACTCTGAAATTAACAGCACATTGTTCAGAAAACTGTTCACTCTCCCAGTGATAAGACCTGATTACACCAAGGAAGGGTATGCAGAGGGGCCCTTGCTTATACTTATTGCGATAACAACCAAGGTCAGGTAATTTTGTTATTTGCCCCGTTGGAGGGTCAGAAGTGGAAAAACAGAAAGGTCACACCTATAGGGTTGAGCAGACAGGACAGGGGACCCAAAACTGACCAACTGGAGTATTCCATCCCATCCGCGTCATGCTCAGTACAAAAGCTGAGGGATCAAAGGGTCAACTCTCTTTCTTCAATGGCCAGTGTCTGAGGAGGACCCTGCCTGTTCACCTGCCTTTGACCCTGGTCTGAGCATTCTTGACTCCAGATCTGGAATTGAGCTCCTGTTGATCACCAAGTCCAGTCTGGGACTTTTCCCCATGCCTGCTGGTGACATGATCGTCATCGTGGGAGCTTGATACAGTTTTGTATATATTGTATCTATTCCATTATTTTCTTCTTACTTTAACTTTAGTATTAATACTTCAGTAAAGTAGTTTAGTTCATTCTAAACTTGTAAATCTCCTTATCTCTTTCTTTCCTTTCTTTCTAGGAGGAGGAAGACTCATCTGTCAATCTGGTTTTGCTGAAACCACGACACCTAGCCAGGGGCTTTTCCTAACTTGGGCAGGGCAAAATGTATGAAATTGCTACTGCAAGTGAAATCATCTGTTAGAATACCGGATCTATGAATTCCCTTAGGAAGAGGTCATATGAAATACTAACTTGACATCCTGACAGTAAAATTTGGCAGTAAAAAAGGCCCGATTTTGAACTGGGATTTCAGGAACGTCAAATTTTCAATCACCCAGAAATATAGGGGCTGCCTGTAAATTCCACCACACCAAACACAAGGGGAGAGTGAGATCCGTGTTATTCGAGCGCGCTCCTCTTTCGATAAAATTGCTTTCTGTTACCTTGCAAGAATCACCGAAAAGCAGCATATTTGAATGATTACCATGCATACAAGGGTGCCTTTCCTTTCCAGGGCCTCATATGAAATGGAAAAGACAAGTAGGAAGGTCACTGTAATGTGCTGTAGAGAGTAATTTGTAGCAGCGGCGCTGCCTGCTTAGCATGATCGCTTCTAAGTATTCTTCTGTCAAATGGAGGCAGTCATTCCTCACAAAAACAGCAGTCTGCTTCTTCAGAGGGAAGCAGGATGGAAAGAGCAAAGGGATATTACTTTAGGACAGATGCAGATCAAATGAAGCAGTGCTTTGACTTGGGCTTTCTGCCCAAATGACAGTGTAACTGTGGTGTTAATGGAAACCCTGGAGGTGGAATGAATATGGGCCCTTCTCTGGGCAGGCAATTGCTGGACCAGAGTAATTCTATACCGTGATCGAGGCGCAGGTGACAAGAGGCAAAAATAGACTTCGTTCTTTTTTTTTTTTTTTTTTTTCCCCCAGCATCAGTTGTGTGCGTACAGCAAGTGCTTAGGTAAAATCTTCCACTCCATACCAAAGAAAATTTCTCCTTAACCTCCAGGTAAGTTGGTCTAAGAGCATTTCTAGTCAACACCTCTACTGACCTTCTCCGTCTGAGCAAATTGGCTGTAATAACTGCTGCAGAATACATCATCTCCCAATAGCTACTTGGGAGCAGTTCCCACTAGAGCATGCTATTTGAAGAAAAACCACTGTATTTCCAGAGGGCTGTGATTATTCAGGAGACATAATCTTTTTCAGGAAAGCAAAGCCACCCGGTGAGCTATTCCAGAGCAGCTATTGGAGCATATTTGTTTTGGAATAGTATTCTGGTCTAAAAAGGCCAGAGGATTACCAATTAACCTAACATCCACATCCCCCTCAGGCTTGCAGGGTGAGTGCAATTGTGCACCTATTTAGGCAATTAGTGGGTAAATTACATGGCCAGGCATTGAGAAATTTTAGTGGTTACATGCATGGCTCTTCCTAGCAAAAGATGTGCCCTGTGTCCAGAGTAAAATAGTGGAACAAAATCTGGCCATGAAGGAGGGGAACACAGGAATAATTTGTGAACAGGCAATGCATTAATAACAAAATATCTCTCAGATGAGCCCTTTTTTGACTGTCTCAAATAGTTCAGGCAAAATCATTTGTACTATTTGCATGTCTCAACCCATCATGCTTTGGCCCTTGGCTAAAAAACGTAAGGCTGCTTTTGCTATTGAAGAGGACAACTTCCATTTCTCTTTATATATCTTTAAAATCTTTAAACCTCCCTTTGACAAAGATCCTTGATATCTGTGGCTTTTTCCTGTGAAAAAAAGCATTATTACAAGCTGTGTCCACCACTATAATTACTCGACAGTGACATGAAGTACTGCTTGTTTATGAGCTTTCTCACGAAGAATTTTTACAGTTGTTGGAAAGCACAACAGCATCTGAGCCCAGGCATCGGAGGGGCAAATATTGTGAGGGAGAGGGGAGCAGGGAGGGCAGCACAGCACAGAGCTGGAAACCCTTTTGTGGTGTTTTTCCTGTGGAAAGTGAAGACATTTTCTGCTGAAACACAATTAAGTGAAAGACAAATGCTAAAACTGGTGCTTTGAAAAATGAATGTAAACCTTTCTAGGCCATCTGTTTCCTAAATCTGGGAGGCAATCCAGTCTGGAAGCGTGTTCCCAAACACTCTTCATGGTCACCGAGGGGTCCCTCCCACATGAAGCTGAAATCTTTCCTAGGACTAGGTGCCCAGTAGTGCTCCTGAGCTAATCATACTAACTTTGGCAGAACTAGAGGACAGAAACCTGAGTGATTTTTTTATATTTTTTTTTCTGATTCAGCTATAAGGAAGGGAAGTCTGTGGGGTGCACTCGGATATACCTTGTCATTGAAATCCACATCTGTGACACAGTTTGATTCACAGTCTCTGAATATTAGAAAGGCAACATTCATGATAGTGATCAATATATGTGCCGCGTTTAATGATGGCAGTTCAGGTAATTAGGAAGGATGCCTAGAATGAAGCTGGCATCTGAAACCTGCAGGTTTCTCTTCACAAAAAGGCATAAAGGAGTAAAGCAGAGGGAATTATCAGATCTGTCTTTCAAGCCCTGAGGAAAGATCCTCTTCACCAGTGGCAGAGGCTCTATCAATCGGAGAAGGAAAAGGATGCCACCTTTGAACCTCTTTGCTTTCTTACCCCATAGAGCTTTGGATCATATCAAATGAGGGACGTTGGCAAGAATGCCTGTGTGCACACAACAGCAGCAGGTAAGGGCATTGTAGCCAGCAGAAAGAAAGGTTTCTTTCATTCAGCCCTTGTAATCCTGGGCAGGGCTTTATTTAGATGTTTCTAATTACCACAGTACGTTTAAATAGACACCCAGAGAAATCAGCGGGGAGCACCAGCTCTCCTCACTGCCTGGCAGAGCTGATGATGATAAGGGTCATGTAATGGTTTAATATGATGCCACTTAATATCCTACTTAAGCAATGTAATTATGGGGTTTATTTGATAGAGCAAGAAGGTTTATCTCCTGCAGAAGGTATGAATGAGATTGCCAGATGCAGGTGCCGCTGGGTTACAAGATTCATTTTTTTATATTATTTAGTTTTTACAGCCTTGTCCACTTGGGTGATTTTCATTTTCTAAATCCAATGCAGTCTGCCTCTCCAGCCTGTCTCAGTGGTGCCCCTGTATAAATAAGCCACTTTCCTCTAGTAGTTGGCAGCTCTCATCACAAATATTTTCTGCCAGCTGCTCTTGGAAGATTTCTTTATTTTAGGTCTTCACAACAAAATGGAGATCTCAGACACTCATCCCATGTTTTAACATAGCGTGCCTCAAAGGAAGTGACTCAGTCTTTGTATACAGTCGTAGTCGACACCAAAGTTTTCAGGCAGGAACATAAAAAGGAGATTTATGTAACTAATATAACACTGAAAACAAACAAACCCTCCAACCAAGTTCAAAGCACCAGGTTAACACATACCTTCTAAATAAATATGGTGTTTTCAAATTTGTCTAAGCCTCATGATCTAAATCTTAAGGTGCTCAAGGGACCAAAGTGAGGTGATGGTGTGACATGGGATGAAATTTCAGAGCCATTGGGGTTTTTCTGTAAAAGTTTTTAAATGCTGAGCTCTCACCCCATGTTCTGAAGGACTGGAAAAGGAGAGGTAGGGTGCCTGTGGTGGAGGGCAGCAGGTAGGAGCCTCAGGGGAAGCGTACACCCATCAGTGCAACACAGACTCCTGCAAAAAATACTGAAACAAATAATCAGACACCTGGAAGGGAGCTGGGAAGGAGTAGCTGCCAACATGGATTTGTCAAACCAGTCTTGTTTCCTTATGTGACAGGGTGACAGATCTCGCTGACAGAAGCAAATGCATGTCTGGTC
Source organism: Thinocorus orbignyianus (assembly GCA_013400375.1). Classification (NCBI taxonomy): domain Eukaryota; kingdom Metazoa; phylum Chordata; class Aves; order Ciconiiformes; family Thinocoridae; genus Thinocorus; species Thinocorus orbignyianus. Next base: position 107,106 of record VXBW01007406.1, read on the forward strand.
ACGGCGTCTCCCGCAGAGCGCTCACAGGCAAGCGCAGCAAGTGTGTGGTCTAGACAGATCTACTGCATGGTGGGCACAAAACGGGCTGGGAAACGTTACTCAGAGAGTACCGGTGATTAGCTCATTATCAAAATGGAAGTTTTGATCAAGAAGGGCTCGGCAGGAGGCTGCCTTGGCCCTGTGATTGCTCAGGATCTCTGGCAGCGAAGCCAACGGCGTTGGTGATAGATTCGAGAATGAGCCTGCCACATTTAGAGGCAGCAGCAAGGGGTGAGCACCCTCTGCAGTGCTTCAGATGGCTTTGGGTATTTAAGATATTCCCCCCGCCCCACCCAAAAAAAAAAAAAAACAACCAAAAAAGACATAATTTAGCAGGCAAATATCTGAAATATAAATGGCAAATGCCAGAGATGGGTCAGCTCTGCAAACAAATAAATCTGTAAATCAAAAAACCCCTAAAAATTGCAGTGTATCAGAGACTGAACGTGAGTCTGCTGTAGTGAAAAAGATAAATCTCATATTCCTACATGTACATAAGAGCATATAAAGTAACGTTTTATCTATTCAGCACTGGCAGGGTCTCAGCTGGAAGGCAACGTCAGGTTTGCAGTACTGCACTTGAAGAAAGGTGAGACCCAGTTGGAGACAACTCAGAAGAGATCACTGGAAAAGGCAGGGCTGAGAAAACATAACCCAAGTTAAAAAAGCATGTCTGAAAGAAACAGGTTTAGCTTTAGGAGAGACAAGCTGATCTGCCCTTCATGTCTCTTGCAGAGGAGATAATAAAGGCCGGACCAACGTCAAGGGCAGTAGCTGTCAGGAGGAGTTGTCAGGCCTCATTGCCAGCAGCTGCAGAAGAGCTGAGACAGGCATCTCTGGATGGAGGAGACCCCAGAGCAAGTCAGGAAGGTGGCTGGGGACCCTACAAGGAGGGTCTCTCCCTGTGAGTGACCCAACAGCTGCCAGCAACAGTGCACAGGTTTAAAAACATCCACGGTTTTGCTGAAACTGGTGGTCCTGACAGTTGCCATTCTTCCAGGCTGAGCTCTTACGTGCCTCTTGCTCCCTTTGCTAGGTGATAAGAAAAATGATGGAAAATGTTAACTGAAAGGCATAAAGTTGTACTTAGCACCAGGGAGGTGGCTAGGGCCAAGGGACCAGCTGCAAATAGGGTCCTTGCTGTGCTGCCTGCCTTGCACATGTATATGGACACTAGTGCTCTTACTTTGAGCTCTGTGCAATGATAACCTGTATTTGGGTCAGCACCTCTCCCCAAATTTCTGCAAGATTTATCTGTATGGTATTCAAACATTACAATTACAACAAAGTGCTATTTTACAAGAAAGAGCCAGTTAAAGTACTGAGTGTTCAAAGAACTAACTCTGGGAGGGAGAAGCCAATGAGTCATGGAGCTGTGTGGAGCTGGAAAACCTCAAAGATATTTAGGTATCTTGCGGTGAGCTGAGGAATGGGGCCTTAACATCTAACCTATCTTAAAATAGGCACTCTCTTGCCTTGCTCCCTGTTACTCCATCTAGTCAGAGGGCACATTCACCTAACGTCTTAGGCTTTAAAAGACAGCAATCAAAAGAGCCTGCTGCCATCCTCACCTCAAGAAGAAACAGTTTTCTGTCCCTGGAGGGAACACAGGTTTGTGACAAACTGAGGGGAAGGACATCCCGCTCTGCTTGCCAGCCTTTGAAAGCTGCATCGTGCCCTCCTGGCTGGCACGACCAAGGAACTTGTCCTCTTCGTGTCCACAGGGAATTAAGTCTGACTGAAGGAACGTAGAAAATCTGAAGCGATTCAGACAAGCATGACTCAGCCACTCTGTCACAGTAAGTTTATAATGCTGAGGAAGAAATTCACTCTTGAACATATTTTAATTGACACACCAGATTATAGACACTGAAAGAATATCTTTCAAAATAAAAGATGACAGACTTCCAACATCTGGTCCAATTCCCTGCAACTATACTAGCAGATGTAAACTGTTATGTATTCTATTAGCAAATATTCTTCCTTTATTTCCTTTTTCTAAGTATATGAATGTACTTGTATATATTTTTATTGCAGCTATAATAATCTATCTTAATTTTATATATTCATGCTTGAATTCTGGATTTAAACAAAAACTGCTCATGGTGCACAAAATTCTGCTTGTAAAAATGGGTAGAAGTTTTGCTAATTACTTATGTGGGGCTAGGATTTTGCTCAACAAGATTATGCATGTCTCAGGAGTTTCCAGAAGCAATATAAATTGTAAGGCTGAAGCTGAAATATTGTTTATAGGCACCATAATTGCACCAGAAAAAAATCAGGGTTTTTTTTGTTGTTGTTGTTGTTGAACTTATTTGCATTTTTTCTGGAGCTGATTGAATGAGGACTGTTTGCAAGCCCTTATTTTGGCTGTCTCATGGTGATCAGAGGATGACAGAGTAGAAGAGCTGTGCCAGCTTCACTCACTGCACCCTGTCCCACGGGCCCTCGGGCAGAGCTTGTTCGGATCCAAGGGGGAGCTCCCAGGGCTGGGAAGTAAAACTTGCCAAGCTGCTGGTTCAGCTGATTTTTTTAAAAAAATTATTTTTATTTTTACCTTTTTTTTTCTGCCTGCAGCATTTCTGCCTGAAGAAGTTGTCCAGTTTATGCTGCCCCTGGACCTGCCAGCTCCCATGTGCACTCCCTAACCCCTGTCAGCCTCAAAAGCTGACTTAGCAGAGACCTACCATTTCTGGCTCGTTTTCTTGTGGATAGTTCAGCTGGTAGATTCAAGGGGCCAGTAACTTCCAGCAAAGCAGTGGTGACAAGTGCTTTGGGATGGTGACTTTAGTCACTGGAGCAGAAGCATCCAGGACAGGATGTGTCACATTCTCTGCCCGTTACAGCCAGTGTTAAAATCCCTGCTTTTACTGACCACGCAGAATTGTTTTGGTGGGGCATTGCTTAAGGCATCTAGCAGACTTCTCAGCCAAAATGCGTTAATGGAGTGGGAGGGGGAAGCCAGCCTCCAAAACAGCAGTGGGTTGTCAACAGATGCATCACAGTGCTCATTCATCCAACATCAGCCTCTCCAAATATCTAAGTTAAAAAGTAGTCTTTGAAGCCGGCCTGGGAGGTAAAAATTGAAGGAGATGGGGAATTTACATCTTTTTGTGCATTCAGTCAAAACGGCTCCTGGAAAAAACACATAAAAGCCCCTAACCATTATGGATTTGTATATGCAGATTTAGTTCTTCAGCTATTTTATGGTAAGGCACAGAAACCTGTCAACAGAAGCACTGTCGCTATCTTCCATTAGCATTTATTTATTTACATGACTATCAGAAACCAACCACTTAAATAAATCATCGTTAGCGAAGTGGACTACTTAAAGAATGTGTGGCCTATTCGCCCATAAAACACTAATTATCACAGCAGCACCTCTCCAATGAATCACCAGTAATGAGACAACATTATGGAAAGTATCAGTTTTCAGTACAACTCAGCCACACTGTACATGGTCAAGTAATTGTATTGAAGTGCCTAAGAAATAAGATTTTCTATGAAAATACATAGTTCTCCAAGTAAAATAATTTTCCAAGAGGGCTTTGTGTTTCTTTGCAATTTATATTATGAGCAAATAACACCATGATCTGTGTGTTGCTTATTGCTGTTTGGAAACACAGGTAGCTCTTTACTTAAAAGAAGAATTCTGTCAAAACCCGTCATCCTCAGGTATGAGGTCACTTTTGTACATCTGTGTTTCTTACCGGGAGGGGAAGAGATTCACAAGGCCTTTGAAAACAAATGTAATGTGATTTCATGATGTGGATATGCAAATGAAAATATTCTCTGTCTGATACTTCTAGCCACTTCTTGATAGCATCCGTAGGCAGTGTATCTTTGTCATAAGGCAGACAAAACAGGTTTTTCAGATTTCCTGAAAGTCTTCATGGGATTCCCATGGGGAATGTATTTCCATACACTGAGGGGGAGAAGAGGCAGTTTAATGCTGGTGCAGAACAGGGCAGGACTTTGATTCATGGGAAAAAAAAATTGCCTTCACTAAAAAGCAGGTATCTTGGATCTTCTATGTGAGTCAAGATTCCCTCCTCTGAAGCAGCTGCTATTTACATCTCTACCCTGACAACCCGTAACGTTACAGAGAACCAGGTCATTGCCACAGCTCATTGTAACCTTCAGCTTCTTTTTAATGTGAGGAAATGGTGCTCCTTGCTGCGTAAGGTCTAGAATGTCTAGAAGGAAATCCGCACAGCAGTGTGCCTCCTCATACTCCTTCAGGAGGAAAGCAAGTGGAGAAGTCCATGGCTGCTTGGGGCTCAGGAGGTGGCAGCCCCAGGAGTGACAAGTTCATAAAACATGTACTTTGACAGCATCTCATGTAACCTCTATCAGCATTTCAGTTGGCAGTGCTCTCCGGGACATGGAAACAGGCAGTGAGGGGAAAGGCAGTGCTTGTGTTAAGCTGGGGAGCTTTTTACACAATGTGAAGCTCTGGTGTCAGGGTGCCCAAAGCTGGGCAAAGATGCCATTACGCCAACAAACTCCAGAGATTGGCTTCCTGCTATATGCAGGAAGTGAGACAAAGCGGGTCCAGGCTGATCTTCATGGTGAGTACTTGCCACGAGGGCTCTAGAAAAGAGAAGATGCTACTGTTTTTCTCATTCTTGATCTATATGCAAACAGAAGGTCTGTTAAAAAGAAATACTCAGTGATAAACTCCTGGCATCAGTTGATAGAGAGGATGGCATATTTCCTCCTATCTGCTCTGGCTTCAGTGTCTGATTTAACTTTGAAATGCATTCTTGCAGAGGTGTGGATATGGGCTTCTCCTGCATCCTGTGAGGACCACAGCCCCACACCAACATGCATCACAGTTCTGCATGTCTCATGTATATAGACAGATTTCCCGGAAAAATCAGTTTTCTGATTTCCTCCTGTGGGCTGTGTCCTTAGCTGACAATTTTGGTCACATTTTGTGTTTCCAAGAGCACCTCCTGAGTGTTCATGGGATGCATGTCATAGCAATGCACTGCTTCTGTCTTGCAACACCTACATAAAGCAGCTTATATTGGACATTTACTCTTGTGAATGACCTATGGCTGCCTGTGATGTGGTTGGGAACAAGATAGCAGGGCATTTATGTTCCTCTTGTGTTCCCTCAAGCAGCTGTCTCTTCCTGATCCTGTTGTACAAACGCTAATTTTCCCGCCTTAATCCTTGCTCAGGTCTCCATTGCTGAGCATCTTTTTGCTTTCTTCTCCTACAGGTATCTGTGCCAAGAGGCTATAACTATATCATAAGAAGACAGGTATTTACCATTTTTCCAGGCTGAATGGACACTTAATGGGTGTACTGTTTGCTTCACAGCAAACAAGTACAAGATTGGGAGTAGGATATTATGGGATCTGATTTATCACAGTTTGATTTATCATGTGTTCAAGCAGATGACATGAGGCTGGAGTGGAGGGTGCTTGCCCTCCAGCCCTTGGGGCTATTGGCCAAAGGCACGGCAGGTCCACAGCTCTCAGCCAGGTCCTGCTCACAGGATGCTGCCTTTTGTTGCTGCTTAATTGCTCCTGCCACAATCCAATGTGTAATTCCAAACTGCTGATGGGCAGCTCTGCTTTGGGCAGGACAGGAGTCTTCCCCGATCCATTAAATAATTCTGGCTGTTGACTCCATGAATCAAGTTTCTCCCTGCAGAAACCCCGAGGCAGCAGTGGCCATAGACTTTGTGGGTTGGTTTTTTTTTAACCTTCATTTCTCACATAGCTACTCCTTGTCAAGCCTGGTCCTGGTCCAGGGAACAAGACTTACCCCTATATTCTTAAAAACGGTCGTATATCTTCTTTTTGAGTTATACACCCAAGTGAGCTATAAATGGAGAGTAACTGCCATACGCAAGAACAAAGGGGTTTGCTGAGCAGTGATAAATAATAAATTGCCGAGGAAAAAAAAAAAATGCATCCCCTACCTTGGGTTTTTGTTTTGCTTTGGCTTAGCACAATTTCCACAAAATTTTGGCAATCACGCTGCCATTATCTTTTCATGACGGAGGCCCTAGGAACTTGTTCAGTCCACAGCGAGAGCCCTTTATGTACCTACTAATGTGTTGGTTCACAGACAGACGGAGGGAGGCTGCTGATCTGAATAGCAATCAGATGCCAGCATACGCCGCCTCTCCACAAGAGCCGTGGACATTAATAACATCTCTGGGGAGTGGCTGCAGCTGTAATAAAGAAAAGATATCTGCAGTGTTTGCACAGCTCTCTTCATTCATCCTGATATGTAGTGAAGTGTGATAATAAGGACTTTACAAAACCTAACTGACAGTCTTTGGAGGGGGGGGGCATTCGTCACGGAGGGAAAAAAAAGAGGGGAGAAATATTTGTTTTTGCTAGATCATAGTGGAAACATGGTGATGTTTTTGAAAGTGACCCACTGGTTTTCAGTGGGTTTATTTTTTTCATACATGAAACAACAGTTGAAACATGGTCCTTTCTGAACATAACCTAAGGGGTTTTGATTTGGAGCTCTGACTCTGGAAAAATGTCACATCGCAGGCCTGCATGCAGGTTTTGATCCTCCACCCACAACAACAGTCATGCTCAAAAAAAGTACGGTTGCTTCTCCTCTGAACTCCCAGATGCAACAAGGAATCAGTGATGTGGCAAAAAATCTAAAACTGGCTATCTGACAATTTTGACAGTGCTTTAGACCAGCTCCTGCGAATACCCAGTGTCCTGGGTCCAGCCCTTTGTGTCTCCTGCAAGACTCCAGGAGCTAAGGCTCAACCAGCATGTGCAGGCTGAGCACCGGGGACTGGCACTGGTGTGTAACCTCCTGGGGCTTCAAGAGCTGCTCACCTTCCCAGAGCAAAACAGTGCGCTGAGGTGAGATGTGGTTTAATGTGCAGTTTAATGGTTCCAGTGAAAAATCACCAATTTCCACAAGCAGTATCGCCGGGCATCACTAAGAACCTAGGGTAGCTCCATAGCTTCTCTCACTTTCAGCAGGGTAAACACAAGATGGGAAGTGCCTGTGGACAACACAGGTGCCTCCGTAATTAAATGCAAGGAAGTTTATGTGAATATAAATGTAAACACGCACAGTGTCAAAACATTGAAAATGTAATATCTCGTCGCGGTGTTGCCAGCTCTTTTTATGAATCACTGGCTAATTGAGACTTTAAAAAAAATCTCAGTTGCTGGAGTCTTTTGATTACAAGAGAATCTCGTCTTTCACTTCAAATAAAGGTTGGACTGCTAGTCCCTTTGGCTGAGTATAAATAACCTGAAATTATGACTTAGACTTAAGGAGTCAGAAACTAAAAGACAAATAAAAGAAGCCCTGCATTTATTAATTTTAAAACTCTTGTGACTCTTAATTCAACTGACACTTTCAAGGCCCGTGTTGCAGATTCGTGAATGCTTCAGTCTCAGCACATCTGAGCACCTTACACATGCTCATTGCAAGATTTTTCTTCACATAGTGACTATGTGACAGGCGTAAGGGTAGGAGTAATCCTGCATGCGCATATTAATGCCTTCCTGCATTTTCTGAAGATATCAGGAAGCTGGATGTCAAAAAAAAAGAAAGTCCCTAAGTATAAAAATGTCAGCGGTTTCTTGTACAGCTTGGTTGTTTTGGTGGGTTTTTTTTTTTCAGTTTGTGACAAGCTCAAATGTAGCACTGGGCACGTCCTCAGCACAAGCCACCAGGCTGCCTTTGTGATGCCTCGGGCATAGTCTGGGGCAAGAAGTGTTGCACAAACCCAGTTTGAGACAAAAACTGATGCTCTGGCGAAGCTGAGAGCTGGTCCGCTGGCTGACGCTCCCGTCTGGAGGGCAGCAGCCCTCCACCGCAGATGCCTTTCTTCACTGTCAACGAGCAATTCAGGGAACAACACGATCCCTCGTCTGCTGGCTCATGTTTGAGTTGGTTCCAGCTCCCAATTATCCCGGCTTGGCTTAATTCAGAAAGTATGTCCGAAGCGTTCTGCCAGCAGCAGTAACAGCAGCCGGGCAGCCAGGTTGGCCGAGCGCTGTCAGTCCACGGTGTGGCTTGGTTGCAGGGACCTTTTCCCACGTTACCATCAGAAACATCACCTTCCTCTCCATGAAGAGATCTCAGCATAAAACCGGGAGGATATGAGTGGAAGGATGTTTAAACCATGGCCAAGGAAGCCCTCAACGGGGTGCCATGGGCAGCGAGCATTAATGGAAAGCTGTAAGCAAACCCGCCCATCTTTGTTTCACGTTTCCCAGCCTCAGAGACAGTAACTGCCCCAATCAGCAGAGAGGGCTTGCAGGGGCTTAGTATTTGCTTACTTTCTTTTTTTTTTTCTTTTTTCAGGAACAAAACCCACGGTCCCACCTAAATCCCAGCAGATCTCATGGTCTCACTCCAGCTGAACACACCTGTGCATCTGCAGGTCAGGCCATCGCCTTTGTGCTCTCGCAGCGGTGCAGGCATCTGCCAGTCCTCCAGCATGTGCTTCAGGCCTGGCTTATATACGTCTAACTGATTAATTAATCTCTGTGCAGCAACTGGAAAATGTAAAGTGCTACATAAAAGATAAGTATTACTATTACTAAATCTGTACTCGACGAGTGTGACTTGACATAAAGTGGCAGGTTTTATCTTACTCATTGCTACTATCTGAAAGAGGCCATTGAGAGCAAATTTCTGGAGCGTAATTTATTCTATAGACATAGTGGGATAAGTGGTGCACGTGAGAAATTTGGGCTGCGTGCTCCACGGGAAGCGCTTTGCTGGCAGAATACGTGATGATGATGATTTTTTTTTAATTTTTTTTTTCACACGTTGCTCGACTACCTGTGACACAGAGGCTCAAACGCAGGGGCATCAGATGGGTACGCCGTGCTCCCTGGGGAAATTTGGACTAATAAATCAGTGGCGGCATATGGTGGCGGAGCCCCCAGCAAGAGGCGGAGGGTGGGGTGTTGCAGGAGCATGGCAGACTGTAATGTCAGAGGCGTGACTGGAAAGCAGTGATATTTGGGGTGATGCTGAAGGGATGCTGGAGAGAATGAGAGGAGGTGGCCGAAAGGGTGGCTGGAGGCTTGTGGTGCTTTAACCCTCTCTGACTGGGCATTTCTTACAGCTTTCCTCAGCCGGGCAGAAGGAGCAAGGGTGGTTGGGAAGGTGAGCTGGGGAGTAAGGTGACTGGTAAATATGTATATGAACTAATATTTACATCTCGTGCACTTGTAGAGAGCCTGGTGCTATAGGGAGTTAATCTTGACTATTCCCTCTGGGCCGTATGTAACATAAATATTTAATAATAACAATAATAGTAGTCAAGAGCTTTGAAAATGGAGAACTCTGTAGGCAGTTATTTTTATTAATAGGAGTATGGAATATTTGTGACTTAATGGCTGTTGAATGCTTTCAATTGATTTACAGAATATGAAGCCATCGTGAGCACGTACACAACAAATCGGGCTGTCTGTGCTCCAACAAGAAAGAGGGTCAGGATCCTGCTCCTGAATAAGCACCCAAAGCTAGTAATGAAGTAGGTTGCCCTTGTCCAAATACTCACTGTATCTTGGATCTGAAGCAGAGCGGAACTGTTTTCAACTGTGCTTAATTTGTCAGTATTTAAATGAGTAAGTGAAATACAAAAGCAATGGGAACACAACCTTATTAGTTTTAATGGGAAAAGGCAGGAAGGGTGAGAGTTGCTTCTGCTGACATTAACTCCGGCAGATAGGCCCAAAACTGTCTCTGAAATAGCAACGAGATGATGACGCTGCACAGCCTGAACTCTTCCACTCCTTGTCTTTGCACTGAAGGCTAGCAGCTCAGTGTCTCACTTAATGTCTTTGCTCTTTTTTAAAAGGAAAAAAAGTATGTTTAGTGCTGCTGGCTTCTCTGTTGCTTTTTTTTCTTGGCACATTTTTGCAAAATAATGAAGAAATCAGTCCCAGTGTTTGCACACAGAGAAGCTGCTCACATGAGCACAACCTCTGGCTTCTGCCCTTGTCCTGGTTTCTCAGGCCCCGTAGCCCCAGCCTAACAGCATGCACATATTTGACTGCTGTAATGTATGCGGGAGGGTGTAAATCCACCTGGTTAGTGGTTTAAACCTCACTTTCTTAGAAAATCAGATGATACAAGGCTCTGCTTAGGATCAAGAGCCCTTCCCTAACAGATGCAGTGTTTTGTTTCAGCCTTCAAAGCTTTCCCTAGCACTCTCTCTGGTCATTCCTGTTCCTCATCTTCCAAAATTTCCCAAAGTTGTACAGAAAGTACCTCGCTTTTAAAGAGGTTTAAGTCAATAAATGATAAATCCAGCCACTGTCAGGTAATGTGTCATAGCCCAAGGAAAAGAAAAAGATCATGAGTAAACCTCAGACACAAAATATGTGGTTTCCTTGAAAAGCCTCAAATGCACCGGGAGAAATTTTTCTTCTTCTTGTGCCAAGCAAGGGTTCTGGACAAGTTCCCGAGCATCAATTTCTTGTGGATCTCTTGCAAAGTCCCCAACTCATCACTTAAAAAAACTCAGCCAGCCTCTGAATTCACAGGAGAAACAAAAGTAAAGAAACTGTAAGGAGAAGGGGAAAGAAAAAGCCTCTGAGAAAATGTTTCTCTACTTTTATTCTTGTTCAAAGCTACCAAGGGTGTGAGGAAGTGCTGTGTAAAAGCAACGAGAGGGGGCAGAGAGTGCCAAATGGGGGCAAATGCAGGGGAAGAGTGAGGAAAGAGGGAATCTGTGATTCCAGCATCAAACTAGCATGCTACTTCACACTGTATTCCACATTTTTCCCCCTCATTTAAGCTAATTTGGTTCTTGTCCTAGTTGTCAGCAACAACAGCACCCAGGATTTGCTTGGCAGACAAAGCTGGCTATACCAGGGAAAACTGGAAAGAAATTTTGTGCCATTTAAAGTTAGCTGATGCACCAGAAACCCTGGTGTGCTATGAAGAAGGTGACTTGGAGTCACCATCAGTCTTTTTAGGTGATAAGCACAGAAAAGATGCTAGTTTAACCTGATGAAGGTCAACGGCAAGACAGGTCCTTAAGAATGTCCTGATCAATGGCCTAATTAATCAAGATCTTGAACATGATCCTGAAATTCATGCCAGGATTTAATACAAAGCTCCCTGACTGCATTTAGCATTTAGTTTTAGGTGAAACTTGTGATATAGACCACTCACTCCTTTATAGAGAAAGAACAGATGTGGCTCCAAGATGAGGTGGATTGAGTGTTACCCTCGGGTGAAGCCACACTTGGCCAGGCCACTCCTTTAGCAGGAGGAGATGGGGCAACACAAGACGCAGATCGAGAATGAAAGCCTAAATGAAGGCTTGCTATTCTCATTATTTGCCAGTGAGAGGAGATGGAGAAATTGAGTAAATTCTTCTGATGGGCACGTTTTCAATTCTGGTTGTAAAAATCCAGTTTCAACCCCTTCTCCATCCTAGCCATGATGTGTCCACTTGTCCCATGTTTGTCCCAGGAGAGGTGGTGGGCTGTGGGGGATCACAGCAGGTTTGCTGTCCTTGGCAGCCTCCTGCCCTGTGCCCACACCTCTAGCTCATCGTTGCCCACTCTGCCTTCTGTGATGGGTCACCGGAGGTGATTGCTGAGCTCTGTCTGCAAGTGGCTTACTTTTTCCACAGTCCTGCAACCTTGTAGCTCCCCAGATGCTCTTCAGGTGTGCATGCTGGGGAGAGATTTTTAGCTGTCTCAGCATCCCAGAAAAGGTCTTGTCTCTTCTCTTCTCTTCGAAAGTTGTCATTCCACTTCTTATTTCATTTATTTTTATAGTCAGTCTCTGTGAGTACATCACTAGCTCTCAGGTTGAAATGGATTGTAACTGTGTGCCTTTCCCTTAAGGTGCTGTAGAGGAGGGAGATGTGATTTGGTATCAAACTGTGCAATATAAAACTATTGAGTAGTCTTATTATTGAAATAACTCTTCGGTGTCTCTTACATCCTGATGTTGGACCTCTTCCACTTATTTCTGTGTAGTCCTGCATTTGGAAGTAATTTGTGTCTTGGAACAGCAACCTGAAATTATTGGCCAGCGTTATGTATAACGTAATGAGTGCTAGACATTTATAAGCTTAGCGGGTTTGTCAGGAGAATATCAGCTTCCGCTCCTCACTTTATTACCAAAGGTGTTCTGGCTGACCCCACAGTTGCCCCAGAGTTCTAGTCATCTAGAAGTTTTGGCTTCAAAATCAATACAAGTTTCAATTATGTTTATATATCTTCCACCATAATAGAAAACAGTGGTCTCTACATCCATCTGATGTTGAAGGCAATGTTACCTAACATCTGACAGAGCAGACAGGAGCTTGGCTTGCTTGGGCACACTCTGCTGAAATGGATTTTGAGCCCCTGTGAAGAGTGTTTGGTTTTTGTGCTTCTTTTGTGGTCCATTAAATGGGTGACGTGAATGCGAAGAAGATATAGGAAGGAAGCAGGGAGAAAAATTCCTTCTTCTTCTTGAAAAAGCTTAGTTTAACACTTCTTGAACAAAAAGATGCATGAAGCGTAGCTGCATACATCGCAAATAGATGCTGCTATAACAGACACTTGAAAGAGAGTCCGTTTAGAGGTGGATTTTACCCCATACTATGAGACCTTCTTGATGGCAGATGAGAAAGGGAGGATCTGTTTTAATCCATGCAGTACAGACGTGCACAAATTCTTATTAGAAAGTCAGAGAAGCCATGCCATGGGCTTAAATGCCCATCAGGGGAAGTGTAGCTGAAGGATTCAAGCATGACATCTTGCTTTAGCTGGGTTGTTTCCAGTGATAGAGTGTGTATATGTTTCTTGGACACTACATGCCAAAAAAAAAAAAAGTATGTGCAGAATGTAATAATTGGTTCACTTCTCCAGCATGGTTTATTCTGACTAAACAGATGTGCTTCACTTTCCAGAGAAACCCCTATTTCTTGTATTCACAGTTTGAAAGGCACTTTGAAAGTACAACCAAGCCACTTGATGTAGCAAAGGAAATGTTATCAGAGAAACAGATTGGACGCTGTTTCATTATCATTCTCTAAATATCTAATAGTCATTGACCTACAAATACAATAGCTATTGGCTTAATAGCTTTTTTTTCAGTAGCGTGGATAAACACTGCTAGCAAAGAATTGGCTTCCACGTTGGGTTATGTTTCATTTCCTGGACAGATGATGGCATCGTAGCCCTGCTGTATTCTGCAAACCCAGCCAAGGTACTCCCAGAGCGAGATCTTGATTTGATTGTGCTACGCACGCTTTAGCAGCTTAAGATTTTGCCTTTTGCTTTTCATGTCTTGGTGAAACAGATGAATGCTATAATAGCAGTACTTTCTAAAAGGAAGACATGAAATTCCTACATTTATAATAAAAAAGTGTTACCAACCTCATTGTAATTCAGACTTGAACTGTTCACCCTGTGCACGTCCAGAAACTCATTCTCTAATACTAGATGCAATGATCTCTGGAGGGAAGTTTTCCATCTGTTTCCTTATGATGTTAAGCTGTTAGTGCTGTTCATTATTTATTACATCTACTGGTGTATGCTAAGCTATGATTTTCTTCTTGTCTGGTATTAAGAATTTGACTCGGTTAGTGTAAAAAAACCCCTAGGATTTGCATATTACACATTGATATTTAGCGTATTTGGGGTGGGGGAAGATAGGGGACTTTAATTGCTCCCAAGCTGCTTTTGTGCTAGCAGATAATTTATATTTAATTCAGTGATACAGAGCTAAATTAACCACTTAAAATGGAGATAAATATAGACGTGCTATGTATAGGTGGAATCTGCCACCCATACTCAGATTGAAGAGCATTATCTCTGCTTGATTTCAGTAGGTCTACTGCAGGGTAAGATGCCTCTCAATATGAGCAAGGCAGGCAGAATCGGGCCCATCATAAATACATCTGAGTATACTTCAGCTATATGAATAAAGGTGAGTATGTGAGAGAGAAGGCTTTTAAAAATATGAGTATGTAGTTACCAATGTGCATATTATGCAAAAGCTCATGTGTATACGGTTTCTTCTCTGTATTTACACATCTTCTATTGCTGTGAGGTGCAGAGGACTTTGTTTATTATGTTGTTCTGTATAGAATAAATTACTTATTCTCTCATTGGGGTGAAGAATGGTTCAGCCCTATTCTCTGTTCCGTTACAGAAATTATTACCTTTTACTGGAAATAGAATTCTTGTTGAGTTTATCCTATTTCATCGTTGATTGCATTAAATACTAACAACAGTTTAGGTGTCACAACATAGCTGGGAGGGATAGCGTTTGTGTTATTATTTGCAATTATTGTATCAGGAACAGCTCTTTACATTCAGCATCTTGCTCACAGAAATATGTTCAAAGATATTCAGAAATAAGATCAATATCTTATTACACTGTAATTAAAGTATCAGTTTGGGCTGGCAAACATTATCTAGATCAGCCGTTGAGGTTACTCTTAACAATACCGATTCCTTTGGAATAAATATATGTGTTTCCAAACTGCATAATGGGAAGTTTTAGCATATCATTCTCACATGTAGTGTCTTTTGATGTGATGGAGAATTGTAGATGAACTGAAATGTTCGCTTTCCTGTCATGTAGCTGGTTCTTTATCATAATATAGATGTTATTAAGATAAAATCTGTCTCTCCATATTGTAGTATTATAGAGCTCAGAATTAGAAATGCTTTATCATTTCAGAAGAACAAAGACTATGACCGCTTTAAGCAATATCAAAGTCAGACTACCTTTATCAGGGGGGAACATGAAGGAAAGCACCAGTATTTGCCAAAGCATAAGTTAATTCTTGTCAGACTTAACACAGGATGTTTGCAATTACCAGGCAAAATAATCACCAAAAGATAAAACAAATAAGCTTTCCTGGTGCATTTTTAGCACTTTTATTGAGTGGTAACAGAAATCACCTACATGGGAACAAGATTGCTGGCTTGTACACCTGCTCCTTTGACTCCTGAGTCAGAGGCTTATGTGGAGTAAATCGACACTGCTTTGACAAGCTGGTGGAGCTATGTTGACCTACACCTTACAAGCTATGTGTTTAGGGGACTAGATTGGTAAAAAGAAAGGTACTATTAAGATGTCCTGAGCACCAGGAAAATTTTCATTTTGGCACCCATTGAAGATCACCTCTATAAGACTGCATCTGTTGGAGCCATTCAGGAGAGAAAGTTTAGATGACGTTATTGCTGGATTGCAATCTGTTTTCTCACAGTAGAATCATCCAGCAATTTTTGAAAAAGGTACTGGAAAAGTGTGGCTGGTCCCTGTACAGCCACAAGTAATCCTCAAAACCTATCATCTGCACTGAGGATCTGGAGACCATCTCAATAAGATACCTCTGGCAGAGACCAGCTTCCCTCCCCACTCTGGCATGGTTTGCACTTCAGATGGTTTTAAAGGGAAGGTGTGGTACTAAATGAAAGGGGAGGAGGTGAAATCAAGCAGTGGAAGGTCAGGAAATGCCGGTGCTGGGGTTATGTCTGCAGTCCCTGAGTAACCATACTGTGGGAGTAACTTCTCATAGCCTGTGAGCAAGGCATCAATACCCTGATGTCCCAATTAAAATCGGCAGCTTTGCTAGCTATTTTTCAAGGTATGGGGTTTGTGTTAAAAGGCTCAGAAGCAATGTACGTGTTTTGAGACAGAGCGTTGCTATGATGTTGCCCCAGTGAGTGGAACTGCCTGTTTGCTGAGCTAGCAAGCTCAGACTTTCTTGATCAAAAATGGTTCTTTGGGTTCTGTTCCAGGCTCTCTTCATGGTGTGGAGAAAGAGCTGGTGAAGAAAAAACTGATTTCCTCGGCTTAAATGCATCTGTTGGATGAGATGAATCACTGCCCTTTTGGGGGTCTACTTATTTTTTAGTTCCATTAACAACAAGGGAAGGTCAGTGATATCTTAGAATAAGACACATGAAGGTGATGCCTCCTGCTGGATTTCAGTCAGGAAAATCCTGAACCACATCTATCCACACTCTGCTTAGGCTAGCTCTGCTGAAACAAGGTGAAGCTCAAAGCCTCTTTACTCTCTGTGTCAGGCTGGGTGTAGAGACCTCCCAAATAAAAGGCATGGCCATTGTTGGTGTTCATCCTAGTGTATGTTATGGCTTTACTGCACTGTCATTCTGCAAGCAGCATGTTTGGTCCATGAAGTCAACTAACTTATAATGATGCAGTCATCTTCTTCAGGTGTCTTCCCATACAATTATTTTCTTCCTAGGCTGAACATGTTGTTCAGTCCTTTCTGGAACTATTACCAAACCCTTCCAAGAGTCAGTAGCCCACCAACAGGTGCTCTGTGGCTGTGTTTCCCCATGCTCTCAGGTGACTATATCCATAGATATGTGATTATCTGGTTAGTGTTCAGGGGTGGATAAGACATGTGTGGGTCAGGCATTCCCACAAACCCAGGCACTTTGATAACAGCAGTGATCGTGTCCCTTCAGTCACGCCCAGTTTTTGGAGCCCTTAAACTTAACCTTTGGTATCAAGGTGAATCAGATTTTTAGTTCAAATATCTTTGGGGTTGTGTTTTTTTCTCTACTACATTTTGATAAACAGTTAAACAGGCAAATGTAATGATCCACAATTATTAGAATAATAAAAATTATGCAGTATGGTTTGTAAGTTGCTCTTTCACAATAGAAATAGATCTGTTGGGCCTCACTGAGTTTGTGTGAGAATCTTTTAGAGTATTTGATGCCAGGAAATGATGTATAAAAGTCTGGAGGCTGCTTCCCTGGTTAACCTATTCCAATACCTGCATTGTTGTCTTGTATTATACTGGATACGAAACAATGTCACCTAATGACAAATTAAATGATTTTGATATCGGTTTGGAAGGATTCTTAGCTATCAATATGGATTTTCACTTTTTTTTCACAGTCTGCTCATCAGCATTTTGAGTTCATCTAAAACATTAGCTCCTAGAATCCAGTACTCTTATAAAATCCCATGTGCCAATCAAAGAAAGAAAGAGAGAGAGAAGGAATGGGAGAGAGAATTCTAGCACTTACTGTTTTAGGAGTAAGTTGAATACATAATTCAAAAAGTTCCCAAACAAGTACATGAAGTCCTTAATGGATTCTAATAAAAATATAAGGATTTTAAACTCTCATAGTTTGCAATGCTGCATGATGTACCAGCTCAGGCTGGCAGCAGCTTAGACAATCTAAAAGCACTTTGTTCACTCCCCTGCAAAGTTGAAGCTACCTCCCACTGCTCGTGAAAGATCCAGTTACGTCTCCACATGTGTAGATGCCAAGAGTGCCCCTGGCTTTCTCAGCCTGAGGATGCTCAGCTCAGTATGTCCTGAGATCCTGACCATGTTAAAACAGGCTAGGAGAGGAGGATGGTCTAGCAGGGAAGGGATAGCTAAGAGTGTGACAGTAAAAACAGTTCCATGAGATCAAGTGTCTCCCCTACACATAGGCCAAGGAGGCTGAAGGAATTAAACAGAAGTCATCTAAGACAAAACACTTCCGAGGGCTTGCTTTCCATTCTTCAGAAAGACATCTGGGAAGACCCAGGAAAGAAAAGTGTGAGAGTGGAGCCCCCTGACCCACCCTTTCCTCTTGCTGTTTTCTAGGCAGAGAGCATGGCAGAGCATAACCACTTGCTCTGCTCGGTCAAAAAGGTTTGATAACTCTGCGTGTCTTCTTTGTGGTGGGCTTAGAAGACACATAATTATGTGAGAAACATAAATGAGAGACGCTTTCAGAGCTTTCCAGGAAAGTACGCAGTAAGGACTTTAGAGTTCCGGATTTCCCAACTAGATAGTAATATATATATAAAAAAGTATATTTATTTTATCTTGTTAAATATGCTTTTAGCAGGTGGATTACACTATCATGGTAGTAAAGCTCTGAAACCACAACTAACATAGTCCGTGTTCTAAATCCTTATTTTCAGTCACTTACAACTTTCTGAGAAAAGCAGCTTTTGCATTGATTTATCATGCTCCACCTGGGACCAGACATGATCGTTTTGCAGACGAAAGGGAAGTTTTATTAACATCCATCCAGTCACTTAGCCAATTCGGAGTTGTCTGACTGAGAAAAAGCCTTTTTCACTTTCAAATCCAGCCCATAAATTCTGAGGGCTGAGATAACTCCAGACTTACTTGTGTTTTTTTTTTAAAAAAACCTAAAGCTGTTTCACCTGGGTTGAGTGGATCCTTCACCTTTCACCTTTCACCTTTCTGAAGATGAAATGAAAAATTTGGAGATAACAAAATAGCGTTGTGTGTGTCCAAGCTCACACGACTCTGTGTGTGTGTGTACGGACCAATTTCAAAAATAAATTTACACAGGCAACATGTTGAACACAGGTCTCAGGTATTGAAAAGATCATAAACATGTGTCAGTCTCTAATCTTCTCCTCTGAACTGCCCACACAAAGAAAGTGCTTAAATCTGTGCTAAACTGGAGTCTTGATATCTTAAAAGAAGGGAGATATTAATTATGAGGGTTGACAAATCTCCTTAGCTTTTTGACTGTTACCTGCACAGTGGTTGATAAAGTGTTCAAGCTAATGGTATAAAGAAACTAAATAATGATATTGCAGACTTACAGGTTTATCCTGGGATTAATAAATTACAGGAGTCCACAGTGAGTTGTGTTTGAAGGGATGGCAGCTGGATCCTTGAAAACAGATGGCCTTCCTTGTCTAAGTAGGCTTGATCTTGTCTAATCTTAAAAGCTAAGCAGGTTTGGGTCTGAAAGATCCACCGGAGAATATCTGATGCTCTAGGTTGTTGCTTTTCCATGGCAGCAATTGCTGCTCATAATGTGATGTGAAATTTAATGAGAATTTTGTAAAAATAAATAAATAAATGCAAAAATTATAACTTGATTTTATGGCTTTCATAATATTCCTAGTAGCATATTGCTAGAAATTTGCTGTGTTCTCAGGATGATGGGAATTTAATACAAGCTTCCTTTGCTTTAGTACATGATGCTTTGTTCAAATGGCAAAAAATTACCAGCCTGCTGCTGTGACCTGCAGCATGAGTTTTCAGAAAGATTGCCCATGAATTGGAGAAATTTAAAACTTACAATTCCCAGATCAACTGTGTTTATAGTATTTGTTGTTTCATGAGCAGCATTTTGGGCTGTAGAGTTTTGGGTTGGTTTATTTTTTTGTTTCCTTATAGATTTTCTTAAAAAACCTGAGCTCTTAAAAAACTAGAGCACGACCATTTAATCACAATCACCTAACATCTATGCACATAATAGCCCTGCTCACACCTACTTATTTGCGCTCCTGACAGTGCTGGGCATGGCCACAGGAGGCTGCGAGGCTCTGTACAGTGTGTTCTGTGTGTGCCAAGGAAAGTCAAGAGGAGGTCGGGTTCCTCCTCCAGCTCCCAATCTGCTCTTGGGTGGGCAAGCTCCTGTCAGGCAAAATTACGTGCAGTTAGAATCGTAGAATCATAGAATAGTCAGAGTTGGAAGGGACCTTCAAGATCATTGAGCTCCAACCCCCCTGCCATGGGCAGGGACACCTCCCACTAGACCACGTTGCTTAGAGCCCCATCCAGCCTGGCTCCATCCAGGGATGGAGCATCCACAACTTACCTGGGAAAGCTGTTCCAGTGCCTCACTACCCTCACAGGAAAGAACTTCTTCCTAATATCCAATCTAAATCTCCCCTCTTCCAATTTAAACCCATTATCCCTTGTCCTATCACTACACTTCCTGACAAAGAGTCCCTCTCCAGTCATCCTTAGGAACTTGGTGTTTCAGCTTTTGAGGAGCAAATTTTCAGCTTACCATTCTGGATTTTGAGTTTGGGTTTGGTTTTCGGTTTGTTTGTTCTTTTTTTTTGGTCGGAAAGTGGCAGTTTACTGAGCCAATGTTGCTTGATTTTCTAAAAACTGGGATCAGTGAAGAATTTGCTTTTGGCTTTGGTGAGAGCAGCAGTAAGCCCCAAGGCAAGTGGGGAGTGTTTATAGGTGACTGCTGTAGCTGGCTGCTGCTCAATGCTGACTGCTCACATGACAAACACCGGTGTTCAAGACTGATCAGATTAATTAGTCTGTCAGCATGGAAGGATCTGGTTTATTGCCACTTGACTATTTGTTACGGGGCTTTTTCTCTGAGCACTGTTAACCAAATACAAATGCTTGAAAATTGCACTATTCATGAATCAAGTGAATATGGAGAGAATAATTGTCACTTCCCTAAAATGTGACAATCCAAAATGCTTTATATAAGCATACAGGATTAGAAAAATGCTGTTCTTTTCTGGTAATTTATTTTATATTGTACTATATGATAGTCAATGTGGTAAAGACCTATATCAATTATAGCATTTCATTACACAGTAGCACAAAACATAACGTTGTATAATAGTTTGCCTCCTCAAGAGTAGGCAACTCTATCTCAGATGGCAACCCTCCCCCCCATAGAAATCAGCAGTTAAATTACATCAAATGTCTCATACTGTTGCAAACAAAAAAANTAGTAGCATATTGCTAGAAATTTGCTGTGTTCTCAGGATGATGGGAATTTAATACAAGCTTCCTTTGCTTTAGTACATGATGCTTTGTTCAAATGGCAAAAAATTACCAGCCTGCTGCTGTGACCTGCAGCATGAGTTTTCAGAAAGATTGCCCATGAATTGGAGAAATTTAAAACTTACAATTCCCAGATCAACTGTGTTTATAGTATTTGTTGTTTCATGAGCAGCATTTTGGGCTGTAGAGTTTTGGGTTGGTTTATTTTTTTGTTTTCTTATAGATTTTCTTAAAAAACCTGAGCTCTTAAAAAACTAGAGCACGACCATTTAATTACAATCACCTAACATCTATGCACATAATAGCCCTGCTCACACCTACTTATTTGCGCTCCTGACAGTGCTGGGCATGGCCACAGGAGGCTGCGAGGCTCTGTACAGTGTGTTCTGTGTGTGCCAAGGAAAGTCAAGAGGAGGTCGGGTTCCTCCTCCAGCTCCCAATCTGCTCTTGGGTGGGCAAGCTCCTGTCAGGCAAAATTACGTGCAGTTAGAATCGTAGAATCATAGAATAGTCAGAGTTGGAAGGGACCTTCAAGATCATTGAGCTCCAACCCCCCTGCCATGGGCAGGGACACCTCCCACTAGACCACGTTGCTTAGAGCCCCATCCAGCCTGGCTCCATCCAGGGATGGAGCATCCACAACTTACCTGGGAAAGCTGTTCCAGTGCCTCACTACCCTCACAGGAAAGAACTTCTTCCTAATATCCAATCTAAATCTCCCCTCTTCCAATTTAAACCCATTATCCCTTGTCCTAACACTACTCTTCCTGACAAAGAGTCTCTCTCCAGCTCTCCTGTAGGTTCCCTTCAGATACTGCAGAGTTACTGCTCACTGCCTCTTCCCATGTAGGAACTGGGTACATCAAATATATAGAGTGTGTGACCAAGGAGGAGTCTGTACAATATGTGAGAAGGCTGAGGAACTTGCAACAGGATTTNCCAAATACAAATGCTTGAAAATTGCACTATTCATGAATCAAGTGAATATGGAGAGAATAATTGTCACTTCCCTAAAATGTGACAATCCAAAATGCTTTATATAAGCATACAGGATTAGAAAAATGCTGTTCTTTTCTGGTAATTTATTTTATATTGTACTATATGATAGTCAATGTGGTAAAGACCTATATCAATTATAGCATTTCATTACACAGTAGCACAAAACATAACGTTGTATAATAGTTTGCCTCCTCAAGAGTAGGCAACTCTATCTCAGATGGCAACCCTCCCCCCCATAGAAATCAGCAGTTAAATTACATCAAATGTCTCATACTGTTGCAAACAAAAAAAGCACTTTTATAAAAGCCAATTGAGCAAAATTAATTACTTCTACATAGTCAGGTTCAACAACAGAAAATTTTACAACCAACCTAATATCTCATAAATGCTAATTTTATGCATGTCATAGAAGTTCTGATGACAAAATGAAACCTTTATCTTATAATAGCTTTATACCGACTTCTAAAAAAAGACAGGATTACAAGCAAGGATAATATACATATATCTGTATAGATGCATTTCCCCATCCTCATAGTACATAAACGTACATAGATGTATACAGATAACATACAAGTATGTGTGTGTGTGATCACAAGTGTCTCTGCAGAGTGGTAGTGTTATACTAACTAGTAGTTGCTTGCAAGACCTCGTATCTGACTTGCATGTGTCATTATTTCTGTAAGTATTTCTCTTGATATAAAATAATCAGGTTTTACTAAAAATCTGTGTTCTGAAAAATTATCGCATCCACTCCTCCGAGGTGATATTGATCAGCTTTGTAATTTTGATACGATGAGATAAAGGGGCAAACAATAAAACACCAAAAAACCCAGAAATGCACTCCACTAAAGAATGTCTTGAAACTACAGTTGATGTAGTTTTCTGTAGAAGAAATACTTTCACAAGTATTACACAAACTGCCAGATAATTCAAGTGACTGATGAGAGCTTATGCATTATTAGAGCGGAAGAGTCATGAGTGGAATATAAAAAATATTCCTCAAAGGTAAAATCTTTAGTAAGTTCCTTAATTTTCATCTTTATGGCAATAATCAGTAATATAGGCCAGGTAAAGTTATGACTAAGTGCTAAACTGTTATCTGATTGCATGGTCAATTTATAAAGACAATTTTTAGTAATAAAATCTTCACGTAGGCTCTGTGTATGAAATAAGATAAGACAACAATCTTTGGAGGAGCCGCAGAGAAAAAAAAAATTCTAACTAGGTGGTTTTGCCTCGAAGAAAAAAGGCAGATGACCTTACCAGCTCTGAGAATGGCTGTGACAGTGATAGTTTGCACTTTTACAGTGCTTTTCATATCACAATTTCATGGAATCATAGAATGGTTAGAGTTGGAAGGGACCTTTAAGATCATCGAGTTCTAACCCCCCTGCCACGGGCAGAGACACCTCCCACTAGACCACGTTGCGCAAAGCCCCATCCAGCCTGGCCTTGAACACTTCCAGGGATGAGGCATCCACAACTTCTCTGGGCAACCTGTTCCAAGATTTTAAGGGAAAGAAAAAAGAAAAAAGAAAAAAGAAAAAAGAAAAAAGAAAAAAGAAAAAAGAAAAAAGAAAAAAGAAAAAAAGAAAAAAAGAAAAAAGAAAAAAGAAAAAAAGAAAAAAAGAAAAAAGAAGAAAAGAAAAGAAATCTGTTTAATATATTCCTGCCTTGGGTGCTAATTCTTGTTGTCCCTATTTGTCTTTGTGTAAAGTTTTGGGAGTCTAAACTCCTTTGGGTTTTGGGACCCCTGTTTAAGCTGGACTAGCCTCTGTGTTCCGAGGTGTGAAGGTCCCACAAATCCTCCCCCATCCTGTTCCAGATGTCTTCAGTCTTCAACTTAGAGAAAATTAGTTCACCAAGGCACCATGTCTTACCAGAAAGATGAAGACTATGAGGAGGGTGAAGGAGGGAGAGAAACGAGTGGTCTGAGGAGCAGATAGGTTTATCAGCCCCGAGGCCAGCTGCCTGGGTGCTGTTACAAGCACTGTGTGGTACAGCATCAGCATCTGCATTTGCTCCTTCCCTAAAGGGACATCTTGATGCTCGTTTGTGCATCGGTGGAGTAAGCAAATATTAAAATTGACACATTGCAAGAGGGTTTTCTCAGCTGCACTAGATAAAAGTTGAAAAAAAACAAACAACCCAAAGCTTTGTCAGGTTGAATAAAGCACTAGGATGAAGGGAGCAAAGTGATAAAGACCTAGATCCTAGCTACAGAAACAAACATGAAAACACTTTTTAAAAAGTGAATGGAATGCTGGGTCAGTCAGCCACTGTGTCTGAACTACGTTTTTGAATGAGTGTGTGATCTTACAAAAAATAGCTTCCCTGATGGAAAAATGGGGAGGGGGTGGGGGAGAGCTGTTGCACTTTCTAAGGCAAAACAACTTTGAACAGCAACACCATATTCATTTGACCATAGTTCAATGGTTTTTCTTATTTTTAACAAAAAATTGATGCAAAAGAGTAGAAATAAATGTTTTGAAAAACAGAGTTGAACCTAAAAAAGACTATTCCAAAAGGTAAGTAGCACTGGAAAAAAGCATGTCTGATTTTTTAATAGTTGGCCTACAAAATAGAATTGTGCAATTGTTCACTCCCTTGAGAAGAGGAATCACATGTATGTCTATATTTCAGTTTGTTCTGTATGTTATTGTTCAAATAATTTTTAAATATATATATATATATGCACCAGTTTTATATAAAAATACTTACTAACTTCCTCAGTTAATGGCTTAGTTTTTCACCTCAACTGGCAACTCTAATACATTCCCTTTATCTTTGGAAGTTATTTACCAATCGGTAGGGAAGTGTAGCACAAAACAGTCATATTTTCATAGTCTCTCTCTGTGTAATGCTACCTCATATATTAATTATTTTCCAAAGCTTCACTGTCATAAGAATTTATAACTGCCAAGATTATACTTCCAAGAAAGTCAGTGAAAATGTTGATTTCAATGGGAGAAAGTTAGCCTAATGTTTAACTTCTTTTTTAAAAAACACAAACCAAGCTGCCAAATCCTGATTATTTCAGAACTTAGCAAAGCTTATAACATTATTTTTTTGTTTTTGTTTGTGGAATTCCACTGTAGCTCTTTGAGATGTAAATTTGACCCGATGACTCCCTTCTCTGGCTAATTAACACTGGCTTCCCCATTCTGCTTTGGCACAATAATTGGCTCAACTTGCACAGTGAGCTTAAGAACACTTTGCTCTTAATTGTTTGACTTCATTAAAAAACTTGTTATTTAGCATTGTTTGCCTTTGCTGAAGAGATAAGTAAATTTGGGGGGCGTGTTGCAGTGAATCATTTTAGTGGGTTCACACCTTAAAATGTGTGAAAAGCCCCATGGGCTTCTCCCATCTAGGTCGTATTAATCACTGTGATATTTAAATGCTAAACAAATTTATTGCATAACTTTGCTTCCCCTTCCCATCTTTCCTACTCACCACCTTCTCCTTTCCCCTCGCGCAAACTAGGTCTTCCTGTGCTTTCCCGGGGGCAAGCTCAGTCCAGCAAAGCATTTTCATTGGAAAACAGCTGAATTCAGATGGTAATCTTACCAGTGATGCTGTAGGTGTAGTTCTCACGGGGTACCATGCAAGGAAAGGTCCTAAGGAGAGCCTCTGCCTTTCACTGCATCACTCAACATCTTTGGGAAAAGTGGGCAAGTTTCTAGGCTCTCCTAAGTTCCCAAGACCTTTGCCTGCTTCTTCCAGTGATACCAGAAGCTTAATATGGGGAATCCTCTTCCCCCATGAGCCTTGTGGTCATTAGGTTTGGGGTCGTTCTGGTACCTCTGAGTCGAATCTGCCAATCTGGGCCAGCCACTGAGATCTGGGCCAGCACATCTCAAGTGCTGTGTGAGTGCAAGAAGGCAATGCTTTGAGCTGAGGTCAAGATGGGCCTCTGCTGTGACAGGAGAGGTCTCTCCAGGCCCAGTTCTGCTCCTATCGCTTGAACAAGCAGTGATAATGAAGGAGATCTGACCCATAACATGTCTTCAAAGGTGCTGAGAGACCTTTACATGGTGTTGCTTTCACAGTGTTCCTTGGAGTTATTATTGGTTCCACCTACACTAATTCACTCGCACAGAGCCTGACCCAGAAAAGAACTAGTCCATGTTTCATCTGACACTATCCTCAAAATTAATAAAAATGAGTGAAAAATAGCTGAAGAGGTTATTTTCTAATGTCTACCTTCAACTGGAAAAGGAAACATCACTTCTTTCTTTTAACTCTATGCGGTATTTTGCCAGGTATTAGCCTTAATTCTGTTCACTGAGAAAAAGTGTAATACTGTAATATCTGGACACAAAAATTGCAAAGTAGAACAGCCACATCTAGCAGTCTTTACTTGGTCTTACTACAAAGGTCCTTGTTAAAACGTCAGTGAGGCAATTTTAAAAGAATGTCCCAAGGGACTGGGTCAAGTTAAGGTATTTTGTCATCTGCGAAATAGAGCAGTGCTAGGAAAGCTCAGAAAAAGCTGTTGAAGCTTGACAATCAGCAAGATGTTGTGTAGGTGTGTTTGTGAAAGAGAGAAGCATGCAAGAAAGTGTCCAAGGAAATCTCGCTCGCCTGGAACTGGAAGCAAATTTAAAACTGTGTGGGGCTGACAGACTGAGCAGGATCTCAGTAGCCTTAATAAACCTGGAAAAATACTTGCTGTGCTTACTAAACCAAATTGACCTCTGCTATCCCCCAGTTCCTTCTTGTCTCTACTCATAAGGTGTAAGTTTTACACCCTCACTTCACTGTTAAGATGGAGACATGCTTTATTACACTGCAAATTCTTATCAGCAACTATTGCACCCTTCTTTTCTCAGGCTGTGTTGCATGGTCACATCCTTGTTGCCTATCCATGATGGCTAAAGATAGATCATGTCTGCTGCAGGAAAAAAGCAAATCAGGATCAAAGGAGTCTATTGATTTATTGGCAAAACCTAATTAACCAGCAATCAGTGAACAATAGTTTCGGGGTCAATACCAGCAATACAACAGATAAACAACAGCACTAGACTCTCCCACATATGATAGTATTTACATGACTTCAAGCACACTGTCAGCTCCTTTGAAACCAAATCTATTGCTACATCAAGGCCACACAGAACTGCTTTTCCAAATTGTTTGATTCTACCTCATATAGGTTAATTAATTTCTTGAAGTGTTATGGCTTCATAGTAACTCTACCCAGTATGATGAAGGTATAGATGCCTAGTTGAAACCCTTGAGTTGAATCTAAATATGGGAGCAAAGCTTTTAGTGCTGTAATCAACTCTGCCTATGTTTGGTCCTGGCCCATAATTCCTCTGTCTAGTTTCAGCCCATTTAAATGGAACATAAGAAGCCAGCATGAGTTAACGTTGGCCTTTCAAAGAAACTGATACTTAAATATTTTTTCTTATTTTTACTTTTCCTTTCAAGAGCAACCTTTCAAAGATATCTACCTGCATAACTTCCAGTCCAGGCCACCTAATTACAGATGATGGGGGTTTTTTTTGGAGGTGGGGGATCTTTTAGGAGTTGGGAGTGAGGTGGCTTTGGAAGAGAATGACCAAGGGATGCAAGTGATATAGGGAAATTTTGAATGAATTTTCTTTCCTCTTTTTCCCAGCACCACCACGTGGAACTGAATGATACATCTTCATATCTTTCTGTATTGGAATAAAACCTCTTTACTTTTCCTTTTCGCAGTCACTTTCTTCTAGTCATGATGAATGTTGTACAAACAGCGCAAGCATAATAAATTGGTTCTTAATTTCCTTCTAGCTGATCTTGGATTTGGCTGGTGGCTATAAGTGAAGTAAATGTACTAGAACAATAAATGGTAGGTTTTGAAAATAAGGATCTGATTGTCATAGCCAAATAGTCATTATGAGTGTTAATCACCAAAACTGAATTCCAGCGTATACTTAACTGCACACCTGTCTGACATCTGGAAAATTGAACTAATCCATTTTCTGCAAGAAACTCCAACTTGGAAATCACATTTGCGCTTGGCAGTGTTATGCCTACTATTGTTACAAATAGCCCTGAAGATGATTAGAATGGAAAGGAAATAGAGGCAATCTCCTTTGTTTTGCGAGCTGTGTATTTTGTGAGTTTGACAGAATTGGGAGGGAGTTATTTGCTTTGTTTTATCAGTACATAGTTCACACGCGGCACCAAGAGAGCTCCTGTACTGCTTGCCCCAGGCTCTGGAAGCAGACAGTTAGAGCAGAGCTTTTGGGGACCCAAAAGGACGAGAGAATCAGCAGCAAGGCTGGGGAGGGGGGGTGATCAGGGATGGAGGAGCAAACCCCACCATTTGATGTGGTGCTCCACCCCTTCCAACTGCCCTTGTGACCACTGAGCAAAGCAAGGAAGGCTTCATGCTGCACCCTTCAAAAGCACTGCAGACTCCTCTGGAAGATTTTGTCAGATTAAAATGGCCAATTTGTTAGTGGCACTGTTTCAAAATTTTCAAAATCTTCAAGTGAGTTTGTCTGTGTTGAACAAAAAAGGAGAGAAATACATTTCATTATCTAGAGCTCCTCAGGACCCCTCTGGAGCCCACCAGCATCCAAATACAGGTTTTGCTGGCAGGTCATAAAAGTAGTGCCCAAGACTCAATGTGCCAAAGATTAAATGAATACATTCATCTTGCTGTGAATTTGTCTTGTATCAGATACATTTTATTTTTTAAACCTACTAATTCTTCTCTCTGTAAACAAAACATAATACCTTTTACCACTGCAAGTGGCAGCTACTATACCATAATGTTGTATTTTTTTTCTTAAAAATATCTAGAGAATCTTATGAGCCCATGTATTTTCTCCATATGTCTTAGTTGTTCTGTCAAAATAGCAGTAACTAAAAAAAATTACACATTACAAAAACTGAATAAGGCAACTGATTTTAATTTTGGATTTTTTAGTCCTCTCATAATGTGTGATTGAAAGTTTTTTAGGTGCTCAGTGTGGTTTATAAAACCCTGTCAAGCGCTTGTAACTTTAGCAAAGAAAGACTTCTTAATACACAGTTTTTAATGTGAAATTACCATATTTTCAGTTAGCAAGAGAGGTCTTTTTCAGCAGCTAAAATTAACTGTTGAAAAACGTTGGAAATGTGCATAGTAATGAGTTCATTCCTGTCAAAATGAAATCATTAATATTAATTTTTACCCTCCTCTGAGTGACTCCTGCACCATTTTTCAAGTTAGAAAAGAAGTTAACGCATTTGCAAGACCATTTCCTGCCATACAGGGTTAGCAGGTCTCCCACCACCAGCAAAAGACTACTTTAAGTCTTGTCTTCTTTGAAAACTTCTTACTTCAGTGTTTAACATTTCCTGTGTTTATTTACGGGCAAACCCACCAAAATTACTGTAAGCCCGTTTACTTCTAAAAAACATAGGATGTACAGACCTTAAGATCACCCTAGGATGGTCTTCCAAAAGATTTCTTTTTTTTCCTCCTCTATCTAAGTAGAGCAATACATCTCAGTTCAGACTGTTCCCAAAGGACCTGTTTTCACTGAAGTCAATGGAAAAAATCCCATTGATTTCAGCATGGCTGGATCAAGCCCAAAGTTCAGACATTTACAAGAGGTCTCCAAGTACAGCAAAAAAAAAAAAAAAGGAGAATTTGAAGGCTCTCAATTCAGTAGAAGATTGCAGTAGATACTTAATCTATGCCGATTTAATTAAACCTAAGCATAGAACTAAGTATTAGCATGAACTTAAATGTCTTTGTTTAAAAGTTCTGTTTATTAAAAAAATAACACACCGTAGTACAGCTGCACTTACCAAGCAGGCGGGAGACATGGAGTCTCAGTGAAAATAGCTCTTAACAATAAATAGGTTTCATTTCTGTGTTAAGAAGTACAATTTTTATCCCACAGTACATCATAAAACTTCTAAAAGACGGCATTAACATTGGTATCCTTTCAATCTAAAAACATCCAAGTATTATTTTTAACTGGATGCACCTTGCTGGCTTCTGTTTTAATTTGGGGGGAAGGGGAAACGATCAACTTTTGTCCTCGTTTAATGCTAACTAAATATTCCTTAGCTACTGAAGTGACTTAATGACATGAGTATGTGGTCTTATCAAAGTCCCATTATTGTTCTGACAGTATCTCATTTGTATGCAAATCCACTTGCATGCAACTTATTCTTTGGCAAATGGTGCTAGCAAGCCAGCGAGCGTCGTTTTAATTATGTGCGTGTCTCCGCGTAGTATATTTGTTACCGCACAGGAACATTATGCCGCTGTAACAACTACAGTACCTTCTATCAAGCCTCTGAACAGCGGTGCGGATCATCCTGCAATTTTTATCGTAAATGATAGACATGCTCTGTCAGTCACTGTCACCCAAGGGTAATCGCAATACATAAGGCGTCCTTCTAAATAAAATATTCATGGAGCGGGTTTGGTTGGTTTTTTTTTTGTGATTTCCTATCTTTTTCATAATGTTGCTCGCTGGATAACTGTTCAATTGTTGCGTTAGCTTCTCTTACTTTGCCTGTTCTCGACCATTAAGAAAAATTAATCCTATTAGACTCAAACTGAAGGGGAGACCCTAACGCCCCTGTAGGGTAAGAGGGCAGCTTCTACTTAGTAGATGTAGGCTGGCATCAGAGGACAATCAGTGTCAGTAGGTGTGCAGTGGGGGAGAGGAACGAGGTGTATATGTATACCCACCCCACAGTGGGTATCTACCCCAAAATAAGGGGA
Organism: Thinocorus orbignyianus; assembly: GCA_013400375.1. Lineage (NCBI taxonomy): Eukaryota > Metazoa > Chordata > Aves > Ciconiiformes > Thinocoridae > Thinocorus > Thinocorus orbignyianus. Next base: position 137,375 of record VXBW01007406.1, read on the forward strand.
CTCTGCTGGGTGATTTACAGGGCCCCTTTCTGACACCCCTGAGAAGGGCTGCCCAGGAGATGTGCCCCTTTGGCGTGCTCCTGCAGTCTTCAGCATGGGGGAGAAAACCCCTCTCCTCAAGGACCTGTAGGTAGAGCCCATCCTTCTCTGCGCTTCATCCAGCTCACAATACAAAGCTAGCTCCACTTCATGTCATGAAGCCAGCTCGATCACTTCTGATACAATCCATGCTAGGGGAACACTCCACAGGGATGAATATTGTCAGAGCGGGAAAAATGGCTTCAGAACTGCAAGATTCCAGAAAGAAAAATAAAAGAAAAGGCCTGTGTCAGTGTCCCAGCTTTGAGCCAGGGAAGTTTTATCATCAATCTTCAGAGGGAAAAAAAAGTTAATCTATCAGGAGAAGCGTAATGATGCAAAACCAGTCAGCAGAAATACAGAGGCATAGAGAAAGTGCATCATCCTCCTCTGAATGTAGCCTTATTTGATATGGTTAAATGTACGTGGGTGTGACTGTAGCACATCTATGTGTGGTGCAGTGATTTGATCTATTTAGGAAGACAGGGCTGGAGGATCTGCCTAGGTCATTGTCTCCAGTGCTCTGCAGTTGCATAGGTCCCAGTTTATGTTTATGTACAACCCTGTGCATGGGAAGCATAAAATCAGCACACCTACAAAGCTACCTGCATCTCGAGAAATACTTTCTGGCAGCTAGAAAAGAGAGGCTCCAGTCAAACAAGACAACAAAACTTCTGCATTTACTAATAAACCTGACAAACTGATTTATGGCTGTTTTCCTTGCCGTGATTTGTTGACAGATTGTTCTTTATGCAAAAATTACCAAGGTTTAAATCTGTATCATATGGCCTCTAATTCAACTGACAATATGTTACCAATTAAATTCCGCTTAAGCTATCATCAACTAGCAAACCACAGACTGTGTTAAAGAGAATGACAGTCAGATAGCCAGTAAAATCATTTGTGCCATGATTCTGAAGGCTGGCCTATAAAGGAAGGACATTAAATAACTATACAAAAGATAAAAAGCTTTTTTTTTTTTTTTTTTTGTAAAGAAAATTAAACTGCTGCTAGTTTTGCATTTAATGCATTTCCTGTTGAAGAAAGAGAGATGAGATTCCTGTCCTTGATATCTTATACTGTTCTCATGTGCAGGAGAAGCTGTGCAGCAGGGTAAGTGGTTAGTGGGAAGAGTATTAATAAAACTTAACCATTTGCCCTTTCATTTGATCTCAAATTAATCTTTGGCTCGATTTTGGCCCTTGCTCTTCAGCATTGTTACAGTCATTTGTAGGGAGAGGACACATTTACTACCAGGCAAAAGAGTTTATCCCATGGTAAAAAGAAGGTGTTTCTAAATGTACGTTCCATTCCCCAAGTAATTTTCTTCTTTGCTAAGGTGACAGAAGGTCCCCAGGCAGAGAGTAACATTGAATGTCACAAATAAAATAAAGGTCCTCACTCCAAATATTGACCTCATCACCGCACAACACGGGGCAGGGCATGATGCCTTCCTTCCCAAATTCACACAGGCAACCTCTCCTGGAAAAGATGCATTTTAGATGTTGCCATAAGTTAAAAACAGCTAGGCGTCAAAGACTGTGAGAGCTAAAAAAAAAAAAAAGAAAAAAGAAAAGAAAGATGTGCTTTTCTGAACAGCCATTAGCTGGGTCTGTTCCAGGAGAGGGATGACTTCCTCTGCAGCGTGAAGTGGGCTGAGGTGGGCTTACGTGGTGCAGGTGGGCTGATTTGCTTTCTTGGCTTAAACACCGTAGTGCCAAAGCACAGGGTCTAAAGAGTACAGTGGGAGCTCCTCTGTAAATGCTGCATTGTATGGAGCTTCCTGCTGTGAGTTTTATCTGTCTCCTTATCTCAGCTTTAATGTTGCGGTTGTGTATTAAGTGTATGTGTGCTCCAGAGAGAATGGGTAGCAATCTTTGTTTAGAAAATAGAGCCTATCACTATTAACCCTGGCGAATTGAAAATTCACTCCTTTCCCCACTATATCATCATCGCAGTCGTTATTTACTTAAGAGCTTTTTAATGTTTTGCTGTCTGTACTGATGACTGCAGTGTCCTAGACAGGGACTAGGATTTGGGATCTCATTGTGAGGTGTCTCTAATGAATGCTTGAACTCCCCTGCCTTTCTGTATGTTGCCATACAACATCATAAGCCAAAAAAACCCCACAGAGAAGCAACTAAAATCATAACACTTTCAAAAATCCCTCGTACTGAAAATTGCAATGTAAATCAGGCATCTATTATTTCTGTGTCAGTATAATAATTTAAAAAGAATTTGCACATGATAAGAGGCATCCTCTAAGGATGACAAATTAGGCATAATAGAACAGTTAGGAGAGAACATAAATAAGAAGGCATTTGGGGCAAATCCTCTTCTTCCTCTGCAGTCACGCAAATAAACAGTTTGGGGGATATACATCCTGGCTTACAATGTGATAGCCAATCCCGGAGAAGCTGTTACAGATCCCATCAAGTCCCTTGTCCCAGCTCTCCTCCACAGGCAGGAAGAAGGGGAACAGCAAAGTCTTCAGTGCCCACTCCACATCATCACTTTGTGGTCATGAATGTGAGGAATTGCGCTGCTGTCTTACACCTCTCCTTCACGGGATGGCACGCTGTCCTTGCTCACAGCAAGGCAGCTGGGATGGAAAGACCCAGGGCAGAATGGGCTGCCCCTCCAGCCAGAAAATCAATGTAATGGTTACATATCAAACTGGAGCTGTGTATTTGTGATGTCTGTGCCTGCTTCTGTGAGGCCTTCATCAGAGGTGGTGTGTGCAGTAATATTCTGGTGTAACCCAGTTGAACTCAGTTGAACTACTTCACGTCTACTTCTGTAAGAGTCAGTCCCCACACTACTCAATAAACTCAGCGGTTTTGGGATGCTGTGGCTTTGCCTGTTTGCTTGTTTGTTTGTTTGGTTTTTAAATCTTGCCTGGGTATCTGCATGTGATGCTGGAGAAAAGGGCAGTCCTCCAACATCAGGCGAAGCCCTTGCTGACTGCTCTGCTACAGTACATTTATCAGAGCTTTCTGCTGCTTTGCCTTCTCATTAGGATTTTTTCCAGCTTATTTTATAGGTTGCCTAGCAGACCATGTGGGAATGCAGATCACTTCTGAAGAAGTTAGTGAGAGGGGATGTCATACCCAGAACAAGGATAGCTTTCTATTCTCCATTTGCTCTTTTAGAAGCTGACACTGCAGTAGCCTTGTGAGCCTCAGGTCCCCACAGCCTGACTCTACAGGGTCTGGCAGAATGTATGTTGCCTCCAGATTTCTCTATCTGAACTGCTAAGTGTGCAAGAGGACCTACTCCTCATATTCCCTCCTACTCCCAACTTTCTCTCCCATGGAGAAGCTCGGCATCAGAGTGCAATATTCTTTCATGAAGGAGAGGGGAGAGAAGCAGTCGCCTCATCTCAATGCAGACAGTGTTTTATTATAGGAAAGAAGAGGACAGAATGGAGAAGCTGTAGACCATTTCTTCTGAAGTGCTGTATAGTGTCTTGGAGGTCATGTGCTGCTGATGTAAGTCATGGTCAATTTAGTTGTAAATCACCGCATTCTGGCTGCAGGATTAGCCATAATGGTCTCTCTGCTGACCCTCATCTCAGCACAGCATGGACTCAGCGTAGCCCTCCACTCTGGCTCTGAAGGGGAATGTGTGTTTTGGGCTGCTGTTGCAGTGGGACATGTAAAGACCCCAGTGGAAACCTCCCTCCTTGTCTGTAATACCCCACACAGGGGCTCTGCTTGTCGTTTCAAAGGTTGCCGTGGTCCTCCCTACTCCAGGTCACTGACCAGATGAAAATACATGGCTTTAATATGCTAGATTGACAGCAGTATTGCAATTTAATTTGAACAGTTAGGAATACAAGATTGCTACCATTCAGCATGATTACAGAGAAGTGACATCAAAACATCAAAAATTCAGGAATGTCTCGCTGTCTTATAGGGTAGCTTTTCCCCCTCCTTGTTTGATTTTTCAGATGAAGCTAAATTTGTTCAGACACTCACTGGTGTTGAACTCATGTATTAGTTAAACATAATGAACAGCAGGCTGCATGGTATTTTGCAAGATTTCCCTTCCAGCTCTACCAGCAAATAACAAAGATAACCACTGCCTCACAAATTTCCATACTCTGTTTCATTCTGGGCCTGGTCCAACTTGCACTCAAGCTGGTTGGGAAATTTCCACTGATTTTCATTGACTTTGGACTGGTCTCTTTTAACAGAAAAAACTTAATTTGTACCAGAGATGGACAATTACCTAGTGGCATCTAAGGCACTGCATGTGCACGTAGGAAGAATACAGGGAGGACAGCATCTGCACCATCTAAAATGATGGTACCGTCTAGTCCCCAGCCAGTACATCTGCTACATTTCCTAATTTATGCAGTGATTTAACATTACAGTGGGTCCAGCTCATTGAGGCAAATTTATATGCAGGAGCACTATTTTAATCTTAGACTTAAAATAATTTTAATTAATAATAGCTTCCTTTTCCAGTCTGTCAACATATCTCCACCTCTTGGCTTTTTAAGAATTAAGGTAAATATAGAAATAAAAATATTAAATTATTACCAGGCAACCAGAACAAAGAAAACATCAAAATCTCCAAGTTTAGAGATGTGAAAAATGGCTTAGAGTTTTCAACTCCATCCTGTCTCCTCAACACAACTATAGCTGGTTCTGTCTTATTTAAGGCTTTCTAATTTAACTAAATATTGAAATGAAAGAATGAAAATACTATAATAGACCATCTCATCCTTTATTCTTTATTCTTTCAGTCTCTCGGGTGCAAGCTTTCTTTCCCAACCTGCGAGTGCTAACAAATATTATCACCTTCATGACTTTGCCTGTGGCATTTATCCTGCTGCTCCTATAATTTTGCTTCCTCCTCACTGGAGACAGCTGCTGTATGCGGGTAGCTCTTCTGCAGCATGGCAGGACGTTATCCGAAAGCTTGTGGCTGATGCTAATGGAGCTGCTCTAGCTGCTGACACAGAACACATGGTTTTATGAGATTCCACATCCAAAATGCTGTCCCCCTCTTTCGGGAGCAAGAAGAGCAGTGTTCTTGAAGATGGAGCTCAGCCACCTCCTTGCTGGATGAGAGTGAGAGATGTATGGGATATTTCACCCTTCACGTGGCTCGGAAGGAAAAGTTAGCAAGTCTATACTTCCCTCATTCAACTTAAAGAACACAAACCTAAAAAAGTTGTGTGCAGAAACCACCAAGGTGGTTCCAATAGGGTTAAAATTCCCCCAGCAGTGTGCTTTTTGGAGATTTGGGGTTTTTTTTCAATATTACTTGGATAAAAAAATGAATGAGGAAAAAGTACATTTTTATTTTTCTAAGGATGTACTCATTTAATGGCTAAATTTGAAAAGGGGCTGCTAGAAGCATCCTGAATTACAGCTTAAATGAGTTTAAAATTCCAGTTGCTTATATTTTAAAAAGAAAAAAAAACAACTGTCTAAACCAAATGGTCTCAGTGGGGTAATGCATGGGCAAAATGTAAAATGACACAAAATGAAATAAAGTAATTTTATTTGCAAACCTGTTCGAAAGGCTGGTACAGAACGCAACGATCAAGCAGAAGCAGTCTGGCATTTCTCTTGGTGTTCTTTTGCAAAATTATGTGACCCAAGAAAGAAAACATTAAGATGTTCTGATTTCACCCTATAGGACAGGGAAATACGCTTTGGTTAATGCTTACCATAATTCTATCTACTTGGCTCAGACAGTTATATTTTTATGAATCTTACGTTACTTTCTGTCACCCTCTAGGCAACAATATAGAGTTATTACAGTATAAAGGAAAATGCTTCCTGTTGAGCTTATACTTGAACAAGTCTTAACCAAGTGGAAGCTCTTAATAAAAGGGTAAATATACTAAGGAATAAACAACTAGAGTGAATAAAAAGGAATACTGGCTTTATGGATGCTCGAGTTGATGGCGTAGACCATTGAAACACAGAAAAATCTAAGGTAAAGCTGACATGGTAAGCTACATCAGAAATCTGAGGGAGTTAGAATTTTGTTAAGTGAATTTAGTGCTCATTAAGGGATTTGCAGTGTCAGCATTATAAAGCAAAGTCCTCTCTCGCCCTCAGAACGGGAACAGCACTGCACAGCAATATTAATTCCATGGCTGTTCCCTTCTTGGCCTTTCCAATAAAATTATTACCTAGGGACCCAATTGTTCCACACTTCTCGGTGAGTACCTCCTCACGAGGAACTGAGCTGAGATCACTGGCTCTTTTAACGTGGCACGTGGATTGTAACGCCCTGTGCCACGCCGAGCTTGAAACACAGACAACTTCCAACTTTAGTTTAAAGGAAAATATTCTGAATTACTCTGGTTGCTTTCCTTAAGTTGGTTGGGGCTTTACGTCTCCCTGAAATATCCACACAAATGGTTTCCTTCTGCTTTACGCTTCTCTCTCATCATTTTTTCTCCCTGTTCTCAGCCCGGTTATTTTGACTAAAGTTTATTTTGCACAGCATCAGGAATAGAGAGCCACAAAGACTAACGAGACTTAGGAAAAAATATCAGCGTGTATGTTTTCAAACTAGTTATGTGGAACACAGATCTAGTTGTACAGAAAACACTGACAAGGCTGAAAAAACTGTACTTGCTCTCTCTGTTTGTGTACCTTTCTCTTTTAGCTGAAAGCCAGCTAGATAGAGATTTCATTCTACTGGAAACTCTTCAAAATGAGTATACAAGTATATTGCAAACCTTTTTTCCCTGTGGCCCCGTGTGGCTTTTTAAGCCCAGATATTAAGCCTTCCTCAGCATTACCTTATCCTTTCGTCCAGACATCATTCAAAGGTACAGTTGACTTTCTAAATTACATCATACGTAAGTAGATTTATTTTTCCTTTTCTGCAGATACAGTTTAATTTCCTTTTCCAATTTGCATGGGTGCACACTCATAAATTTTAAATATATTTAACCTCTTTTTAAAAGATCCTTTGAATTTCTCTAAGGTCTGTGCCCTTTACGTTGGATACACAATCCTTTGTACATAAAAAACCCCACTAGGACATCCAGAAATATTGCTTTAAACACCTGACTCCCTTTCCAAAAGGCCCTCTTTTTCCCCCCGTGATCCCTCATGACACAAAACATTCCCCTAGATAACATTCCTGGCAGCCCAGAAACAAGGGCTTCAGCTGAAAGATGTTTACTGGGGCTTTGCTAAGCACACAGTTCATTGAATATCAAAATAGTGAAGGCTGGATGGGCTGCTCTGGACCTGATCTGGATCACAAGCCCAGGAATCAACAGGCACCAGCAGCTGCTAAAGGAAAGCAGAGGACATACTTCATCAGTGACGGCTGATTTGCACCCATGGCAAGTCCTGTGTCACCTCCTGAGGCACTACCAACTGATGAAAGGATCCCACTCTAGACTGTCGTTTGAGGTCTTTTTAAGTGCCTGTTATTTATGAAGAGTTGCCTAGTAGCTCAGGTGGATCATTACCACCACCATCTCTCGTTCCTCACCGTTAGATCCCCCTTCCTAGGAGTAACCTCCCCTGAGAAGTCCAGATCCACACCCGCTTTCCTACAAAATGCTGCTGCTGGACTATTTCCTTGACTAACAAATGCTGCTTTGCAAGGCAAGGTGTGGGAGGCAAGAGACCTGCCACCCAAGCTTGGGTTTGGAGAAGAGTAGCTTGTATTCAAGCCTGCTGGTGGTTGCAACCTCCACGCCCATGTTGGGTGCCATGTCTGGGAGAGCAAGCAGGGGACAGCCTGTTTCAGATGCCAGAGGAGATGACCTCAGGACCACAATGGGCTGGCACGGGAATGTGATGTCAACCATACCCTGTCCCTATTCCGTGCCCCATTTCAACTTCTGGTACCTAACCCCAGCTCACAAGCAGACACCTGGAAAGTGCATACAAGCCCCCTGTGGTTGTTCTACAAGGGCCACCTGCCTCTCCTCCTTGTTTTGATTTGAAAATTTAACGATCTCAAAACATATATATATGTATGTATATAAATATATATCATCATAATCTTTCCCAGATGTCTCAGCACTGGCTTTGCTCAGGGCTTGCCCATGCTGTGCAGGCAGCAGCTCGGGATGAAGAACAGACACAGAGCAACCCCTGCTTGCTTCCAGGCTGTGCCAGAGGCAGCGTGGTGGAGGCAGGCAGGGACTGCACTGTGCACCACTGCCTTTGTCTCAGCCTTGCCTCTGCCTGCTCAGAGAAGGCAGCCAGGCAGCAACCTTGGTCACATGGAGGTTTTCTTCAGGGAGCCGCTGCTCCAGGAGGAAGCTTGGAAAGGATGCAACCTGAAAACTGGCACAGTCACCGAGAATAAAAATTGTGGCATTTATTGAAACTGTTTGCAAGGCAGGAGCACAAGACAGAAGGGAATATGTAGTAATTGTTTAACCAAAACTGACACCACTCACACAAATTCAGAAATATTTGGATGAAAGACGAAGGAGAAGTTAAAAACCTTTCTCTTTCAGGTCCAAAGGTCTTCATGTGCCGCTGGCAGCAGTGGTCAGCTCAGGTCTCCATCCACTACTCCCCTGGCCACTTCGTGAGATGGCCCCTGACATCTGTCTGGGGGGTGACCGCCAGGCACGGGCAAAGGGGAATTGTCACAGGGGACACCCTCTTCATTGCCCCCCACGCCTCCCGTGCCTGACCCCAAACTGCAGACCCTTCACTGAGGGGATCATCAGAGGACGGCGTGTACCTGCCGTGCTCATCGCCAGCAGGTCATGCCCTCCCCATCACTGAGAAAGCCTCCGTCCAGCAAAAGGGCTTTGTTTGAGCCGGACCCAAGGGAAAGCCTACTCATAGTGTTGGGTTCAGTCCTTTTGTTTCCAGGTTAAAAACTTGACTTTCCCCTCCCCTGAGCCCGGAACGGCCCTCGTAGCTCTTCTGTTCAGCAATTACATTTTCTTTTTAAATCTTTCTTTGAGTCTCAGGCGACAAAAGGACTTTCATAGTATAAATAGGTCTCAAAGCCTTTTGTGTGGGGCAAAAATTATAAGAAAGAGAAAAACGAGAGAAAAAAAAAACACAAAAACCTGTGTCTCTCTAATTGGCATAATTCCTTCAGCCTTGGCTCATAATTTAAGATGGATCAATTCTGCAGCTGACATGATAGATGTTGTCATCAATACTCGGAAGCAGCGATTTATATTTCTTCATTCGGGGACATAGCCATCCACCTACCTCCGTGGGGGTCCCATGTGTGAATCAAGAGCAGTTTGTGGCCAGTAGACTAAGATTTGACTTAGACTTCCAGCCACGCAACTTATTAAAATAATAAATATTTTCATTATCCAGAGAATCCATTATAGTTCTCTGTTTTAGCAATTGTTAACTAATAATTTGGATTAATTACTAAGCTAAATCATTAAAAATTAAATCCATATATTGTGCTTCTTTAAAAGAGTGATAGTTTGCAACCATTTGTGTATTATGCATGTTAAGTGGGAGGGCTATGAAATATGTTGTGTTAACTTAACTTTGACAGCATCTGTACCCATGCCATATTACGCTCTGGTCTTATCAAATCTCAGAAGCTACAGTGTATAAATAGACTGTGATGATATTTGCAGGAGAGAAATCATTCACAATACTTTTGGCATCTTCTGTAGTGACTAGAGAAGAACCACCTAACGAATATAGCGTGTAATAACGCAATAAAAAGGTATATAAGAGCATGGAATCGAGTGCTGAGTCAAAAGTTAAGGTTAGGCATACGTCAGCTATCAGACATAAACACAACTTTCATCCTCAGGAATTTCAAAGCAGATTGCAAGCTTAAATGAATAGGGAAACCCAATTCAGAGCTCATTTCGCTCTCTGCTGAAGCAACAATGGCCATTGTGCTGGAACTTAGTAGTGACTTAATGAGACATTATCACATTGAAGACATAGAGATACGGGGGGAAAGTAAAGCTATTCAGGGAGTAAAGTTATTTATGAATGTACATTTTATTATGTTAAGAGTACTAAAATATGGGCTGCACAACTGCTCAAACTGCAAGTTGAATACAGGAAAAACAGTGAAACTGGATAGGCTGTGATATACAGGTGGCTAGACCAGATAATCCAGCGGGTTTGCTTTGCTGAAGACTCTGAGGTTATGAAAAAAAAAACCTTTAAAACTCCTTTACACTTAAGACTGTAAGAATCTAATTTAAGCAGAACACTGTATTTAAATTTAAATAGCAAACCTATTATAAAGTATATTCAGTAGACTATTTTAGAGACCCCTGAACAAATGGAACATATCCTGTGGCACTGGGGGACTGACTCTGCAACAGCTACTCTAACTTAGGATCCCTTGCCACCCTGGAGCTGGTGCCCAGCTGAAGTAGGTACTACTCAGTATCTTGATGAAGGAAGACTGAATAATGCTTCTTGGCTTTTTCATCCTTTGGAAGACAACTATATAAGCACTCGCTAAGTAACCACATATGTCACATATGTTGTGTCCCAGGCTAGACAAGGACCCAGAGCAGCTGCTGGAGCTGCCTTGGGAGGACTGCCTTGTGATGAGTGCTAGAAGTGCATCGCACGCTGAAACAAGTGGAACTGGGCTTGGTAGCCCTCCCTTTGAGCAACATAGAGATCTGCCCTCTGAAGAAATTGTGAATGAATTAGGCTGTTTGGACTCGAGCAGGCATGGATTTACTGGTGAGAAGAGATGAGACGTCAGAGCCCCTATTTTGTCCCCAAAACTTCAATATGGGACATGCGTGGTCTAATCCTGGAACACACTGTGTATACATGGTTGTGTGGCTGCCCCCACAACTGCTGAAATCCACAGGGTCTGACCATGTCCCACCACCTCTGAACTGATGTGTCAAAAGTGGGCTACAAATGTAGAAAATCCCATTCATGATAAAAACTGTGGTGATGCTAAGGAATTTCCTATACCGCTCACCTCCAGAGCTCCTCTCCTGTTCTTTCAGAGCATTCAGCTAACGTCTTATGAATCTGTTGGGAACTAATTTCTCACTGGGTACATGTTTTAAAGGAAGGTTATATCAAAGAGATACTATGGTGGTATTTTGCATAGAGGATGTTGACTAAGAATGTAGTATTTCTCACCTCCCCCTTATTTTATGTTGCATGAAAATTATCTTTACTCTTCCTCAGTTGCTATGCCACACTCAAGACAGAGAGTCTGAGAAGTGGGAAATGCCAACTTTTAAGATGATGTTCAGCTTTCTTGTTACATGCATTCTTTATGTAATGGATTTGAATTACATATTGTTCCTAGGTCTTCAGCTCTTAGAAAGTCCGCTTGACTGGGCACAGTTGCTTGCTTATTCTTAATGAAGAGTTGTTAACAGAGGAAAAAGCACGATGAGGGGGCAAGTAATGTCTACATGAATCATTAAAAATATATGTACAGGGAGCAGGATTAGATAGCACACGGCATATTTTTATTTATATAATGCTGTGTTTTGCTAAAGAGGCAGACTTCACTCCCTACAGGAGCTGAAAATATGTTGACAAGTCACACAGCAAGGGATGACAGGGGGGAACCGGTGGCTGCGGGGAAGCTGTGGGTTGCAACAGCCAGCATGGAAGGAGTTCCTTCAGGCACGGGCCGGAACTCCTAAACAATCCATGTTAATTTATTGTACATTATGTTTACGATCATACCCTGAAACATTCTTACATAAGAAAGCAGCAGGTGAGGTTGCCGTTGGATGGCTGGCAAGCGGAAAGGGTTTGAGTGGGACCATGGAGCACGGAGGATGCTCTGGTCACAGGGAGTGACCACGGCGAATGACCACAGTCTCTCTGTGCAGAGGAGCCCAGCAAAGCCACAAGCCTGCCCGGCTGGGAACATCACAGAGGAAGGAAAATCAGGGGTGGAAGGTTAACCTGTAGGTGAGGTCTCATGTACAGGGAATTTCAAAAACGCCATGAAGGCCAAAGGAGAAAGGGGGAAACTTCCAGCTCTTGGCAGCTAACCAAAGCAGTTGAGATTCTCAATTGACATTAATTTCAATGCGATTAGTCTTGATGTTCTCTGCTCCACATGAGAAGAGAATCATGGCCATGATGGGAAGGAAAAGAACACCACAATAATAATATACATGCAAGAAATATAAAAAATGAATAATCTCATGTGTTAAAACATATTAAAAACATAAAACATGCTGCCTATGTTGCTACTATTATGTATTACTATTTGAAATTTAATTCACTCACTGCTGTTCATGCTGTTTGTTTACTTTTACTATTGATCTCAGTTTGGATGATGAATTTAGCCTACAGAATTTCACTTTCCTGTTTCCACACGTTTGTGAGCTGCCACTTGTGAGCATCACAGTCCAAAATGACCCACAGTCAGCTCCAGCGCTGATGTAAAGGGGGGTCTACCTCTAGTGATTTAGTCCACAAAGACAGCCTAAGCCTCCCCTGCTGTATATACCATCTCGAGGGTGATTTAAGCACTTCTGCAAATCACTGTGTAAGCCAGGACTCGGGGGAAGAATCAGGGCCATGCTGCAATGTGGGTTGCAAAATCTCCCCTTAAAATAAGAAGAGTGAGGCAGCACAAGCTGCGGCTGGAAAAGGTCAGTGTAAATATGCTGACCTTCACTCCTTCACATATAAGTAATATATTTGTTGAGAATGTTACCTGCTTTGCAGGCTCAACCTTCAGCCACTCTGAGCTTTACTCTAGTTGACAGAAAAGGCTGTTTTCACGTGGTCTCGTGTCTCTTAATACTGGGCCAAGTCTGGCATCTAAATTGGCCTGTTTTCTTTCTTTATTTTTTTTTTTTTTATCTTCATGTTCATTTGCTCTGGTTGGACAAAGGGTGCCACAAGGCTTCCCGAGCCAGGACGTGTCCTTCGTCCTGCTGGGAAAGGTGAGGAGACAAGAGCTGGCCAGAGATGGCTCTGGTGGGTCCCTCCAGGCTGGAGATGGAGACGCATCCAGAGGGTCGGGGGACTTCTGGCAGTAGGAGGCAGCACCACCTTGGCTGTGCACGGGAAGAGAAGCAGCTCTGGAGTGGCTCGGGATTTTCAGACGATTTGCTGAGGACTGCGTACAAAACCTACGGGTTTTCCAACCTTTCCCTCGGAGTGCGCCTATGCTGCAGTCAAAGGTGTGGCCGCAGCTTGTGCAGAATTCCCAACCCTAAATGAAATCAAACTAACTCAGGAACGAATAACACGCGGCCACAAAACTGGTCCAGAAACCTGCAGAAACACTTGAGCCCGGGCACTGTTCTGGGCTGCCAGGGGGAGAGGCAGGTCAGGGTGCCACCAGTCAGTGGCAAACTGGCCTGGACTAGTCTCCAAGAGCAGGGATCTCCCAGTCCGGGACTGCCCCGAGGATACTGGCACTGGCACTGCCACACGAGTAGCCCCCTCTTTTCCATCAGGGAAATCTGCACATTTCTTCTCCCCGTCTGCGATGACATGGCACTTCTCTGGCAGCTGCTCGCCGCTTAGCTGAAAAGCCCAATATTCTGGAAAGTATTTAATGTGTGTTAACCTCTCTTAATGTGATTCAGCAACTACAAATCAGGAGAGCCTGCCTCCCCTGGCCAGCCGGATACGACAGCCGGTGCTTCAGGCAAGGCTGGACGGTGCGAGGCGTCTTTACTCTCTTTTGGAGCTGCCGGGTGGTTACTTTTTATTTTTAACCGGGGATGTGCTCGGTTTTTAAAGGCGTCACACATTCCAGGGACCTTGAATCTGCTGCGCAAATCTCGGCGGACCACTAGGTAGACGGAGCCCGCAGGAGCTGGGATTTGCACAGGTGCCACTAATTACACATCCAGGGAGGAAAAAGGGTGCAAACCCGCATCCCCCCCATCCCCAGCCCCCCCACGAATGAACTGCTGAAGGGCTGGCACCCCCAGGCCAGCAATAAACCTGCCCCAGTTTTCTCCACCCCGCTGTTCACTACGAGTGACCTGCCCACGGGGACCACGCGTGGAGGAGTAGGGAAGGGGGAGGCGGGAAGTGGGGTGCTAAACCCCAAACCCAACTTCGGCCGCCGCCAAGTTCCCACCAACTCCCCCCGGTGGGGCGGGCTGGGACCGCCCTCTCCCCCCTCCTTCTCTCCCCCCCGCACCGGGCGGGCGCTGCGCGGGGGTTGCGCGGACGCTG
>VXBW01007406.1:152258-173438 GCA_013400375.1 Thinocorus orbignyianus
CAAGTCCCGGAGTTTTCTACCGGCGCCCTCGCCGCCCCCGGGGCCGAGCCGTACCGAGCCGTGCCGTACCGGGGGCGGCGTGGGCACCCGTCTGGGATGCGCTCCCCGTCGAGGCTGGGTGCGCTCAAGCCCGGGGTGCGATGCTGCCATCAGCCGGGGCAGCTTGTGTCCGGCCGGTTAGATGGGTCGTTTGGCGAGCTGAGATTACTTTTTTTTTTGCCTGAAATCGGTTAACGGTATTTTTTTTCCCCTTAAATTTTTATATTTTTTATTAATTATGTTAGGTGATCTATATCTTCTGTCAGTAGGGTGCGCGTTCAGCAGCACCAGCTTATCTTCTCGCTGGCAGGTGTAACAAAATCACAGCTGGACCAGCCAGTAGTCCCATCAGTTCAGCTGCTTCCTCACCAAAGACCCCACCAGGATGATGAGAACAGCTTGCACTGCATGATGCGGGCGCTTATAAACGCCTGCGTTGATAACATCCAGCCTCATAAAACTTTTATATTGCTACGGGAACTTTAAAGAGCGCGTGTAATACAAAATTAGTTACTACCCCATAAAAGTTTTTAATTACAGTGTTTCTGCCTGTGACACAAGTTAAGGTTATGTCCTCGTTTCAATTATAAATACCAATATTCGGTTTATATCCAAACCATAACATTTATCTCTGGCCCGATTTTAAGTTTTCAGCCCATACGCGCATTTTTACAATCAAATTACGTGTTTTTTTCTATTAAACAAGTATGGGAGAAATAATACTTTCACACATTTTAGTGCTTTTTCCTTTTATCCTTAAATGAAGACAAACTTTGGGGGAATTTTCTTTTTCTTGCGATGAAAGCATTCTGTTCATTAGTCTCTTCTGCAAGCCAGCTATTGGAGTTAATATTGAATTTGAAAAGCTAACAATGTAATTCTGGAAAGCTAGGGCTTTGGGCTGTGTCTGGCAATTGCTCCTTCTCATAACCTTTTTAGCATGCTTTTCCACTGGTGTTGAGCTTCTTCCTAATGACCATGGTCAGCATAAAGCTCCTGCATGGATCCAAAAAGACATAAAGTATTTTCCCAGCTAAATTACGTGCTTAAAAACCTCTGTATCTGCATTACAAGTGATCTTGTTGTTTGTTTTCCTCTATAATTGTTGCAGTTTAGAAGGTAGGTTCGACAGAAGGCTTTAAAGAATACATGAAAACCCATTGTGTAGTGGCAGGCCTGTGCTCGTTGCTAAACTCTCACCCCTCTGTAGGGGTTGAACCCCCAGATGTCCAGTGCAGTGCCCACTGAAGGGGTCACCACCTACTTTTAAACGGGGCTCATGGGGGGAGCAGGTGTTGGCTGTTGAGTGTTTGCATCCTTTTGGAGCGCTGGGTTTCTCTGGCTGGCTTTGGCTTGGAGTATCTGAGATCGTGGGCAGGATGTTTATCGTGAAGCAGCTGTTTTGGCACATGGTTCGGGATAGTCGTTTTGAAAAGTCGTAGGAGCACTATCAACTAAAAACTCACTTTCTCTTAGTGAGAGCTTTCAAAGCTCATCGTGATGGCCGGTGGTGCCTCGGTTGCTGCAGAGGGTCTTGGGTCTGTCTCCCATGGTGGGCAGGGTGTGCGTGGCACGCTGCCCCCTTGCCATCCTGCCCACTCGCCAACGGGCAAGTTATGGACATTCTCAAAAAACCTGATTTGGACAGCACCCTAAACTGACCGAAACAAAGCTGGTATGTTAATTTTAGACTCCAAAGGCTTGTCAGGACGCCTTCAGAGGAGTGCTGTTATTGCCAAAAAGGGAAATAAAATATACCGCATAGATCGGAAGTACTTCATGGCAAAGAGCAACACTTAAGAGACTTAATTTTCGCTGCAGCAAGAATGAATGTTGTCCTTTATTCTTTTGAATGTAGTCATAATGGCAATTTGCGCACTTAATTTATGACTGAAAATCCACTTTTTGCAGTATTTGGTGAACATTTTGCTTAAAAGTGCTATAATTAAATATTAATGTGCTGTTCTAAAGTGCTTTTTTTATTTGGTATGTTCTTGGAAAATCAAAAGAGTATGAAAAGGGATTTCCAGATGAACAGCAGCATGCTAATCAATTCTTATTGATTGTTACTTTTATACTATTAATGAATTAGTTCTCCAATTAATATGTGCTATGTCTTTTACTTTGCTGTAGCACAGAAAATGTAATAATGTTTCGTGTCATGGCTGTAAGACGGTATTTAACTAGTGAACTGCAATGGGATAATATCGTAAGCTGTTTTCTGCTAAACAGTAGTTTTTCCAGGCTGTATTGATGCCAATAACACTTCTACTTCCCAAAAAGCTACTATAATTCACATGGTGAAAGCTGAGTACAAACTCAAATAGAATTTTTTTAGAAAATGTACCAGTCTGTGGCATAAACAAAACTCACACCTGTTTTGTAAGCTTTTTTCTGGAACATTTTGGGATGATCAGCCCAACTTAACTCAGAGTGTCGTTACCACTAACACAATTAACCCAATCACACAGCATTAACGACTTTGAACCACAGTCCCATCTCCTGTTTTTCTTTTTCCATGCATTTATTTGTATAGTTTTACTAGTCCAGACTCAAGTATGTGGATTCTCCGGTGCCTTACAACTTTGCATTTATTCACACCAGACAAAAAAAGATGGAAAATCTCAGTTAGAGGTCATTTATATGTCTCTTGTACAGCAGAAACCGTACTATACGTGGCAGAAAGCAGCAAATGAGCCGACCAAAGGACCTAATTGGAGTGCAAAGACTAGTTCTGCATTACAAGCATTCATGCTGTTATTTGCCTTAATTAACAGATCTAGATTAAAACTCAGCCAGGTCCTTAACTCTGTACTTAGGTTTAGGCACAGCGATAGCCATGATGAAAACCACTTAGTAAAGGCTCTCCTCACGTGTTTCGTAAAATAGATGCATTGTCTGAGTTTCCTTCCCATTCATTGAAAACAATTAGCAGCACTGTGTTGTACCAAACAAGAAAATAATTTTGAGTGTAATATGTTTGTTAGCTGCAAACAAACCAGTGTTTGTTTAGATAAAAGAAGCCAAGTATGTAATCAGTTTATTTGCTACTTATCTGATACTTCTGGATATTTTGAGTTAGCATCAATTTGTAGGGGTTGGATAGTCATGCAAAAAATGTATGGCTGTGTAGCTTCCAAGTTGAGATCAATATCAAATGCCACAGCGTAAGGTGGCCCAGTGTGTCTTACAGACCACGTATTGAATTACTAGTTCATTTGCTATCTTTGGGTCTGTTCCTGCTCCATTTGAAGTCAATGAGAGTTTTGTTTGGAAGTTGCTATTAACAAAAAGTGGCCAGACATCCAGCAGTTTTATAAATGAACCTTTTGTAGCTTCTCGATCCCAGGTTGTCTAGCTTTTAGCCACTTCATTTTGCATTTGTGTGAGTCAAGATTTTTTTCTCACGTTGCGCAGTGTTTACTGGAGACAATTTTAGAAAGCTAATTCTACAAGTGCTTTTTCAGTCAAAGTAGAAAATTGAGACGCTTATTTTCAGGTAACAGCAAGCAGGTATTCTGGGAGGAGAGGGGTCACTGACCATTCTCTCTGTAGGCTTTGAGGCTGGACCTTTTTAGGACAATACATGGCAACAATACCTCCTTCTCATAAAAAAAAAAAAAGTCAGTGTCTTCTTTTGTCTTCTGTTTTCCTTACAGATATACTCCAGTCTGTGTCTTGGACTTTTTCCCTTATTTTTTTCCTTTCAGCTCTAGGCTTCCTTCTACCAGTAATGCTTGAAATCCTGTTTGTCTCCTTCTTATTTCTATCTTTCTGATGTTTCCCTCTCTGCCTTACCCACCGGTGTCAACTCACAGTTACCACCTTCCCCTCATTGAGATCCCATCTGAAAATTTGCCCTTTCTGTGATGATTACAAGTTGTGAGCAAACAATGACATGAGTAATAACTATAGACTGTTCTTTCTCCTGCTTTCACAGCATGTTCTCTTCTTCTGATGCCTGGTTTTTAGGCTGGAAGCACTTTTGGTCAAGAATTACATTTATTGTTTGAGGGTTTTTTTCATGTTGAACAAATTGTATGTGCTAAACATTATAAATAATAAGAAGGGCAAGCTTTTCATGGTCATAATACTTTATAAACATCAGCTGAATAAGAATATTATAAAAATACACCTGTTGTGCCATGTGAGTGTTCATTTGCTGGATGTAATGTACCCTATTCTCCTCATTTGGTTTAAGCTTCCCCCAAGTCCAGAGGCTTTGCCAGTTTATAGCAGATGAAGATCTGGCCCATCATCTCTGACTTGCAGTACTCAAGTCACTTTTGTAAAGAATAATAGGGTTTTTTTAACCTTCTGCTTTGTTTTTGTCTGATACATGAAATTTTGATACATCAGTAGGGCATCGAGTGTGCTTTCATCTCTCCTGCCCCTCGAGGACTGTTTGAGCACCCACGGGCAATTGCATGATGCAGGAGGAGAACAGTCCTTTGGGCTTTCCTCCTAACACTCAGACTTGGGGATTTGTGTTCCTCAGGGTATGTTTTCCATCAGAAGTCGAAGGAGAAACTCTACTATGTTATTGGAAAAGGATTCGGAAGAGAGCACGAGATACTTGTGGCATTTCCAATTCTGTGTGAATATTTCAGGGAAAATACCAGGTTTCTTAAAATTAATGGAAAAGAAATATAGGCTATTAAGGAAAAAAAAAACAGATACAAGAAATATTGGTTGTGGGAACATCTTGTCATCCATATATTAGGAATAATATCATACTCAACTCCACGACACTCTCATTAGAGAAAGCAACTGTTTAATTGCAAGGTTTTTAACCTCATATAACAAATTAATCTGTTTGAGTCATATTTATGACTAGGAAACAACAAAGCATGGATAAAAATTGTTCCAGCAACTATTCGCAGCGTATGTTCAGAGATACTTTAAACAACTCGGATTATAACTTTATTAACAGTAGGAGTAATAAAGTAAAATCGATAGAAGTGAAGAAAAACTGGTATTACATAGAGCTAGAAAACAGTGAGGTTAAATTCTGTGCAAGATGATGTCTCGTCTAACAGACTGATCAAGTTGTAACTTCGAAGTGACATTGTCACAAAACGGTATTTCAAAAAAAACGGTGTTTTCTAGGAAACCCGGGGAAAATTTCTTTGTATATGGGCTGGTCAGCTGTAAGGCTGGTTCCAGTGGAAAACCACAAGTTCTTTATGAACAACTGAAAGTAGGAAAATGGAAAGATATAATCAAGCTTCCTTGTCTTCGAAGAAAACTCTTTTTGTAAACCCTGCCCTGCTGGGGAATGGGAATTGCCATTTCAGTGGTGCTGCTGGGGGCTGGATCCGCCGCCTGGCAGCTCCTGGGAAGCCCCCTGCTCCCTGCTCTGGCCAAACCCACCGTGTTTAGAGGGGAGGGGGAGACATGCACTGGTCTTCCATCTCTTAAAATCAGTATTAAGACCCTGGTTATGTTTGCTGGCCCCCAGGAGAGCAAAACCAGACACTTGTAGTCTAATACCCAGGTAACAATCTATATGATTTCTGAATAGTTTGTGGGTGACTACAGATTCACATTTAGGAGAAGGAGTGCATGAACTGCAGCAACAGTTAAATGAACATGATGGCAATTATTAATATTCTGTGCTAAGTGTTTTCTTTGTCTTTTCAAAGGTAAAAAATGCTTAATACGGCTACTTGTGTTCCTGTCTTACAGCTTGGTATCTCAGCTTTCCCAATACCTTAAGCAAATAAAAAGTACACGTTAGTAACTTAAGTTGACTGAGTTTTATCCTCTTAGGAAGATTTTAACCTGTCTGCATGTACTGAGGACCTGGATACGAGTCTGTCTTGGGAAATATGACAGTAGGCATGCAATTTAAACTTATCCTCCGAGAACCTTTATGTATTTTTTAAAAAATAAATTAGTTCCAGTGGAGCAGTGGTGGTCTCAGCAGCCAGGAAACACTTACAATTATGCAGAAGGGACCAGAAATCTTTGCTAAAAAGGCTTTTATTGCTATGTTTTGTTTCTCAATAAAGAGGATCCACGACTGTAAGTACTTAAAACTAAAAACAAGAGGGTTGTATCTGACAAAGCCACACAGCATCTTAATGTAACCCAGTCTTTCCGTGTGGTTGTTTTCACATGTTTTTGGCCAAAGAAAGAGTCCTTTGTGGCTCAGCCTGGTTTGACTGAATGACAGGAGTGGACAAATAGTGGGATGAAGGCGGCATCTTTTTACACCGAGTATGTTTTGATTGCTTTGAGCTGTGATCACTTCTTAACTGCATTTATCACTTTTGAAATCTGTTAGGGAGAAACTGGTTGCCTTCCTAGTCCATGCATTGCCATGATGGTACAGTCTGGGTGCCAGGGTATTTTGATGAGCTGTGGTGGTATCAAAAATGCAAATATGACAGACAGACAGATCAGGAGGAAAAAGCATCAGTGAATTATGCATTTACAGGGTTCAGGTTCAGAAGCCACCCCAGCAGTGGTCTCCCCTGCCATCCATCTAACCTGTTTCTATCCTTGCTTTCTTTGCCTTTGGTCACTGTGAAGATTTGGGGGAGCCTGTTCTGATGTATGGGTGTTGGCAGATACCCTAAACCTCCTCTGTGGGGGTTTGGCTTTTGTTCTGACATTGCTAAGTGGTGTCTACCTCCTAGCAATGCACCAGAAGAAAGTTGATTCTTTCTGTCATTGACCACTTCCAGGAGGATTCACCTCTCAGGTCTGTCAATTTTAGGAGGGAGGGATGTCATTTTAACGTTTTTTTTTTTAGTACTTTGTCTTTGAACAGCAACTGCAGTAGATGGTTGAACCCCAGTCCAGAAAAAAGGCAGGAAGTTTGTTGACAGAGATACTCTGGGGAGTATAATTATATTGATATGCATCCAATAGAAGACACTTTTCCACATTTTTTTTGTTTCTGAAGTAGTCAGGGAGGAAACCTGTCACGTCATCGACTGTTTTTAAAGGACAAAGTAACAATAAAAGCTAAGTGTGCATTTCTTCATTTGTGTTTGGCAAGGAGAGTGTAACATTTTCTGCAGGATGATGACCTTGAGTTAACTAAATGTTGCCAGTTTAAAGAGTAAATTAATGTCACAATGTGTTTTGTTTGTGGTTAGGCCTGAAGACTGTCAGTAATTTCTTAATACAAAAGGTGACTGTGTGCTAGTCCATTTACTTAAGCTCCCTGCAAGAAAATCACCGTGATCCAAACTGGTCTGAGTTAGTATCACCACGTTGCCTTGTGGGCTTGGAAATACCCATGTGATTGCAGCTGACTTGTGGTTCTCAATCCCTTTCACTGTGTAGATGGGTCCCAAAAGGGCACAGGACCTTTCTCCTAGATGTTTTGAGTCCGACTCCTGCTCTCTCAGATAAATTAACCTCTTTCTAAGAAGGACTCATAGAATGGTTTGGGCTGGAAGGGACCTTAAAGATTGTCTAGTTCCAACACTGCCGTGGGCAGGGACACCTCCCACTATACCAGGTTGCTCAAAGCCCCATCCAACCTGGCCTTGAACATCTGTGGTTAAAAAGACTGGCTCCAAGCCTGTTGAGACCAGTGAAGGACTTCCCACTGATTGTGATAAGGTCCAGGGCATGCTAAGAAAGACATCCAGCATGGACGGAGTCAATACCTTCAAAACCCAGTCATGCTCTATCATTAATGTGGGAAGGATTCTGGGTTTCAGGTTTTTGTCTCTGTCACTGATGATGAAAATCTGTTCCAAACCCGTAGCAATTGTGAGGAAAAATTTACATATTCCTGATATATGTGGCTTTACGTATCCCTGGCCATTTAGTGTAGTCGATTCAGCAACAGCTGAGCTTAAATGGTGTTGATGTAACGCCAGTAAAGGAAAACAGATAAATGCTGTTGCTTTGGGACCTGCACTGGCTTTTGTATCAAGCAGAATACCTCTTTTTGATGCTCTTCAAGGCATTGCATTGGCCAAGAACTTACTAGCTTGGGTGCATGACTGTGCGAACACGAGTGCATACAATGTGGTAGAAATGCAACCTTTTTTTGTTGTTGTTTTTCTTAGAAGTATATAAGTAGCAATATCTTGAACTAATTACAGCTGATGTAAAGCACATTTAAGGAAACCCATTAGTGGAGAATTAGAACTAGAGCAGATTAGCTATTCTTTAATGGCCTTGACTGTAGATCTTTTGATGCCTTGGTAGCTTTTCTAACACTCATTGCTCATCTGTCTTGACTAAATGACTGAGAAGCTTCTTTCAAGTCACAGTCTGGTTGTAATGTGAAAAAATTGCTGTTTTCAGCTGAAAAAATTGTTATGTGGAAAGGTAAACTCTACTGAATTCCGTACTGTATTTGTTGTTGAGATTTAAAGTATTATTTTACTGTTCAGTGTGACTGTAAAATAGAAAGAGCAATCTCTAATATGCTTCCTTGGAGCTATTAATTATTTACTTTCTTGAAATACAGATCATAGACAATTCTACATGACTTCCCTTCTTACAGACTTTCTTGTCGCTCGCTCTCTCTATTTTTGTATGCTTTGCAAATGCCTGTAAATTCATTTTCACTGAAAGGGAAATAAGTAATTTAGACTATTGCAGCTGTTTCACAATTAATTAATTTCAATTTAAAACAATCAAGCACTGCCCGTCCATTGTTCTGTGTGCTTTTCTGAGGCATTAAGATTCACAATATCAAAATAAGTTCCAGATGGAAGTGCATACTTTATAATCAGAGAAAAAAAATCCTGTTTTGTCAAAAACCTGAAGAGTTCTCCCTTGATCAAAACAGAAGATATTACACTTAAGCACATTTTTCAAGTTTTGAGCAATTTCTTTAAGAATTGCTTAAAAGTACCCATTTGAAATGTTATGTAGGGCATTAACTTATAAATAGAACTATAGAGTGAGAGAAACAGTGATGCAGGACTATTTATTCATTTGTTTCCTCAAATACTCCTGGCATCTGTTTGTAACAAATGTAACAAATGTAACAAGGCTTAGCACATTTTCCCATTTTTGGCACTCTGTTTTCTATGATAAAGAGAAATATTTGCAATGATAAATCATCTCTTTGCTAATAATCAATAAATATCACATTCTCCTGAGGAAAAAAAATGTATGGTAAAATGAAAAATATTGAGCAGAAGGAAAGATGATCAAAATGGCACACTGAGAAATTATGTATGTTCCTGTACTTTAATAAATATTAGGGTTTGCAGAAGAACTCTCAATGTGGCAGTTTGCAGTAAGAATAGAAAGTCTTTTTTGAACACGAAAGACGTTTATGTAAGAGGTTTCTATTATGTAAATGTTACTGTTATTGGTGATAGCCCATTATAAAGGAACGCTTTATATTCAGAAAAGCATTTGCAAATAATGGGATAGATGCAGCAGTCCCTAGCTCTAGTCCTGACTTGGACAACTTTCTCTTTGAAGTCAATGGAAGTTTTGCCTGAATAAAGGTGGAAGGAATTAGCCCATTCATTATTATCTGAATTACATCAAGAGCTGACTGCTAAACAATAAAATCATGATTCATAACATAACGGCTTCACTTAATTCTTTTGTAGTCTTAATATATCTCATTATATGGTACTTCTGTTCTTTCCTCTCTGTGCAGTATTCAAATTAATAACAACCACCTTTACATAACTGATGGTTAGACATGTTTTGCTGCCTTAGCAAGATCAAAGGATTTTATATACCCTTTTTGGATAGATACCAAGAACGGGGTGATCAATCTCTTCTGTAACCATTAAGCACAGTGTAAATATCTCAGGGTACCCAATTAGACACAAGTGGTTTGCCAGATGCTGAGAGCATCACCAGTTGTCAAGAGCTTCCCAAGTCTCTGGGACAGTCCAGAATTTATTAGGGATTAGTGGTGGTCCGAGTTGTCACTTGCACTGATTTGTGCTCATTCAGCTGTGCTCTGCTGTAAGCAGCCTGCATGATATGTGGTGATAAGGTTCAAGCGACAGATACTTCGCTTTCCCCCAGGCACCTTTGGGTGGGAAGGAGGCAGGGATGGACACTGGTGGTCCAGTTGCCCTCCTGTCACCAAAGGGGAATGCGGGTTGTAGAAAGCGAGATAGCAAAGAGGAGACTGGTGAGAACAGCCCAAGAAAAGGGACCCCCAAAAAGCTCTAATACGAAGCTGGAGTTAACCCCTCACCAGGAAGCCATCTGCAGCCTTCAGACTTTAAGAATTCTTTTTATCTGGAGATGTAATTGAAACAAGATGTGTAACAGCTGCAAGATGTCAGGTTTGTCAAAGAGACTAGAAAAAAATGAGTTCTGTGACACACTCACACAAATAACCTATAGCTAAAATAAAGTAAAAAAAAAAAAATTAAAAAAGGAATAAAATATCATATGGGTTAAGAAGAGGCAGGAAGATAGTCAAATAATAAAAATTGCAGTTAACCTGAAGCATAGATGATTTGAAATTAAACTACAGTGAAGGTTCCTCAGAAGAGGACATGTCCTAGCTCTTTACCCCAATAGCAACAGCAGTGTTGTTTCTCATGTTCCCGTCATAACTGCATTTCATTGATGGACTGGAGTATCTAATGCTCCGCACTGACTGCAGGAGAGGGGGGCAGCTATGTTGTTTTGCCCTTCTGCCGGTTGCTGTTGGTATTCAGGTGCATCAGCGTTGGACTTTGCATCTGTAGGTAGAGACCCAAATTTGCTGCACTGGATGCTGTTCAGACATGGAATAAAGACCTAGTAGTGGGACCAAAAATTTTTGCAGACTTAAGTGAAAAACAAAATAAAATGATGGCAGAACTGGTCAGAAAGAAAAGACGGAGTATTTTAATCACCCAAATAAACAGTGGTCGCAGCAAACCTCCAGCCTGACAGTGCTGCCAAATGCATGAGTGTGAGCATGATGGGAAAACCCAGAACTTTCTTTTTAAGAACCTCAAAAAGAACAATGAAGTGATTTTGTGCATGTTTATGAGGACTCCTCCCAAGCATGAGTGACAGCAGGGGGATACCCTGAAGGTGCTAGTTGGAAACTTGGAGGGCGAATTGCCCTAATGGGTGAAGAGAAGACTAGAGTCAGCTTTTTTGTAATAACTTTTGGTAATGATTTTTCGTAATGCTGAGGATAGGCCACAGAGAGCCTTCATGGTGAGGAAAGTGGGAACCAGTGAAAAGCTGTAAAAAAAAAGAGGGGTCGAAGTCAAAGCACCCTGCTTGGGAAATGCTGTTTGCTGTGGCAACTCAGCTGGAGCTGACTCTCATCTGTGAAGTCCAGTTGTGTAAACTGAGGTTATGTGTAACAGCAGAAAAATGCCCTTACCCAAAGATCTCAGTGCATGGATAAGCTAAGTCTGAGTCAGTAACACATTGTAGTTTAGAGCTACCATAATACCAATGTGTTAAAGTTCTGCAGGTTCCCTGGTGTAGGATGGTGTATCTCAGTGCCAGGGAGCTATTTGTGGGAAGATTGGAGCCTGAGGTCATATGAGATCAAGGCAATGAGTGCACTTCAACAGTCTCCATGACCTGACACAAAGAAATGCCACCTCCATGGAGTGGAGTGCTGGAACCTGCAGAATTACCTAAAACAACTACTCCGGCATCAGGCTTAAGGTGATGGGTTCCACTGCAGGAATGGTAGGGAAGACAGGTGCTTGTGTGGTGGAGGCAGAAGACATTCTTCTGGTGGCAGAAAGCCACAGGCTGGGTGAATGAAGCAAGACCCTGCTCTAGGTAGGATCAGGAGGGATGGTACCTGAAGAAGTGTCTCGGGGATGTAGGAGTGCTTCCTGGGGCCATAACCCAGAGGTGCAGGTAACCCCTCTCTTTTCTGGGAGCCCTTCCATGGTGAGCAAGGGGAGAGACTCCTCAGCCCCGAGCATATTGAAACACTGATAACTGTTAGCTACTCTTCAAGGCACTCCAGCACCTCATCAGAATTTGTGTGGCACCAATGGGAACTAATTAAATTATACCTATTACAGTAGTACTATGGAGTGCTGCTCCAGTGCTGCTGCTGCGAGTCTTGAAGCCCACACTTGGATGCCAGTCAAATATACCCTAATTCCCACTTTCAGAAATGACTTGGAAACGTACCTCTCCTTTGAAAGCCTTAAAGAAAATGGAATTCTGATTTTTTGCACAAATACGTAACTTAAGTGTTTTGCTTTCCTCAACTCGTATTCACATGCAAAACCAGCTAATAAAATTTCCATGGTGCTTATGCTGTAATTTGGTTGGTGGAAGAGAAGTCAGCTGTTTAAGCTGAAGTCGTCATAACTGATTAGGTGCTAATGTATCTGCTGTGTGGTAGAGAAACAGGCCAGCTCCATTGAAATGCTGCTAGTTCACCCTTATCCACTCACCGTTCCCTCTCGAGGATTGAAAAGTATAAACAAGTTTTCTCGCAATACACTCTAAGAATATGCTAAAGTAGCTGCGTTTACTTTGTCCCAGAAGTCTGTCTGTGCCTGCAGACAAGTACAGAACCAAAGTGAATCCAGAAGTTCGAGTATGGTTCCTGTGTTTCCTCCTAGGAAGTCTCAGGAGAAAAGGTGATTGTGTGTGCTCGCAGATGTCCTGTGTACGTGCAGTAAATCCAACATGTTCTGAACATGCTGCTGGCCTTGCTGCATCTGGTAATAAACCATGGCAATAAATCAGGTGATCTGCACATGCATAATAAATCTGATGCACCTGAACTCAGGCATACAGGATGGACATGCTGTGCACAAACTGGCCGTTTTCCAGGTCTTCTGGACGTCAGGCTCCCACTGTGACTGGCTTGCCTGGGAGCCCTGGCAAAACTGCTGACTTCCTCTTTTCACGTCAGAATTTCCAGGGCACGTCCAGTGTGAGTGGGATGTATGGGACACTAAAGCTTGAGCATCGTTTTTCAGTGGGCCTGTAATCATTCGAGCCACGATGCTGCACTGGAAATATAAACAACCCCGTACCCATAAAGGTGCTCTTTTTGTCAGCTTAGGCATTTTTTGCGGATTATACCTCAAATTCTTACAAATTCAAATCTATTCTCCAATTCCTTTGCATGAAGATTTTGCCAGATGAATGCTCTTATCACTTCAGAGCATCAGCATCCTGAGTGCCCTCTGGGTTTCCATCAAAACATTTGCTTTTGTAGGAAGGAGAACTTTAGTTTAAGACCTATGAATATGCAAGGACCTTCTTGAGGGCAATGGAGATCAGAGTGTCCCAGGCAGGGAGAGATTGGAGCCTGATAGTCCCATGCTGTTTGGGTATTGTCCTGCCTTCTCTGAGGATGTTTAAAAGTGGTGAACTTCAGACCACCATGGAGGTACTAAAACGGGCCAAGGTTGCTTCTTTGCACTGTAGGCCAGCTAGCTTGGCACAAAGTATCTCCATGTGATGGAAAACGGTATGGCCATGTGCAGATTGCCTGTTGGAAATACTTCCTTGCCACTTGGCTTTTGGAAATGCTAAGTGTCTGCGCAAGGGTTTGAATCTTTTTTTGGTCTGAGTGGGAGCAGGAACAAGCCTTGTTGAGATATGGCAACAGAGGATTGCAACACTGACCGGATCAGTGCTGCTTCTGCATTTGCTTGAGGGGGAAAGGACCTCAGCCCTGTGAGACTAGGTGGCTAATTTTATAAAAATGAAAACATCTTCTTCACTTTCTCTCAGCAATGAGCCTTCTTTACCATCATGATACGAGCTACATGGAAATGAAGCTAGGGACTTCACCATGTTGTAAATCATTGCACTTGTGTTTAAATAAGGAGTATATTCAGAGCAAAGATGCTAACTTGATTTCAATAAACCAGAAAGTGTTTAAGATACTATGAGACCCTATCGAGTTATAGTCTTGCATCTCCCTAGGACTTCCTCACAGTGGTTTTCTGTGTGCCAATTCAGGACACTGCCTTTAAGCTAATTAGCAATTCTGAGCAATGTTGGAGGGAATTCATGTTTTTCCTCGGCTGGGCGACAAGCTTATCAAGTCAGCTACCTCCAGTCTGATACAGCAGGCTGCCAACAGACTTGTCACAATTTATGAAGTGGGTTTGCAGTGGAGATGGAAAGTATAATGAAAACCACATCCACCAATTAAACACTTACATTTCCTTTTAGAGTCCAAACAATGGACGGCTTTCCTTTTGCAGAAGAGATTCTCAAATCAAAGTAACTCATAGAAAAAAATATAAATTAGAAGGGAAGCTTTGAGTAGATCTTTAATGAGTCTGTGGCACAGTGACATAGTGAGGCGTGACACATTCATGAGCATGATCTACTTGCAAAGATTCGGCTCTCAGCAATCAAGTAAAAGTAATGCAACCAAATATGGGATGCGTTTGGGTCAAGCCTTTAGTATGTGTAACATCAGTCTTTTCCTGATAGGTAAAGAGCACATCTGATGGTTTTCTTAGTGTGTGATACATGGTTTTAACACCAGAAAATTAGCATCAGTCATATTTTTATTCAAGTGTACAGAAACTGACCTTCTGTTAATAATGGCAAGGCACAGAGGATTTTTGAAAATAGCTGTGGAATTGTTAAGCAAAAATCAGAGGATGAGGCAAAGCCTGACTATGACACATTCAGCAGTATTGCAGCTAGAGGGGTAGCAACAGGAGATTGGGGAGCTATTTTCTCTGAAGAAAATCGCTGGTTTCAAAACATTTCGTTCCAAGGACACAGAAGAACAGAGCAGACACTTCAGAGAAAGGGTGTCAAAATTAATTTTACATAATTTAACTGACAACACTCAATTACCATACAGTTGATATGGGCCAGATGCATTGAAAGACATTACAAAAATACACAGGGTGCTGATAAAAACAAATGATATTATTATTATTAACACTGGGGTTGTATTTACGTCAAGTAACGCTCTGATATGTGGCACCAGTTGCACCAAACATTGTGTCAGTAGGTCTGTAAGCAGTTCAGCTGTGTTCGTAGGGAAGAACATCTGAGTTGATCAGCTCTGTCCCATGTTTTTTTCAGGAGAAAAGACTAACTATTTAGGGCTCAGCATCATAGAATCATAGAATGATTCAACTTGGAAGGGACCTTAAAGATTGTTGAGTTCCAACCCCCCTGCTGTGGGCAGGGACACCTCCCACTAGAGCAGGTTGCTCAAAGCCCCATCCAGCCTCTTGAACACCTCCAGGGATGGGGCATCCACAGCTTCTCTGGGCAACCTGTTCCAGAGCCTCACCACCCTCACACTAAAGAATTTCTTCCTGATATTGCATCTAAATCTCCCCTGTTTTAGTTTAAAACCGTTACTCCTCATCCTAGTGCTACACTCCCTGATAAAGAGTCCCTCCCCATCTCCCCTCTAGGCTGCCTTTAGAATTTGGAAGCCTGCTGTAAAGTCTCCCCAGAGCCTTCTCTTCTCCAGGCTGAACAACCCCGGCTCTCTCAGCTTGTCTTCATAAGAGAGTTGTTCCAGTCCTCTGATAATCTTTGTGGCTCTCTGCTGGATGTCTGTGTTCTTCTTGTGCTGAGGACTCCAGAGCTGGACACAGTACTCCAGGTGGGGTCTCACAAGAGCAGAGTAGAGGGATAGAATCACCTCCCTCAACCTGCTGGCCACGATTTTTTTGATGCAGCCCAGGATGCGGCTCGTTTTCTGGGCTGCCAGCTCCTGTTGAGCTTCTCATCCATGAGCACTCCCAAGTCCTTCTCTTCAGGGCTGCTCTCCAGCCATTCTCCATCCAACCTGTACTTGTGCCTGGGATTGCCGTGTCCCAGGTGCAGGACCCTGCACGTGGCTTGGTCGAACTTCATGAGGTTCACATGGGCCTGCTCCTCAAGCCTGTCCAGATCCCACCGGATAGCATTCCTCCCCTCCAGTGTGTCAGCCACACCACACAGCTTGGTGTCGTTGGCAAACTTGCTGAGGTTGCACTTGATCCCACTGTCCATGTCTCCAACAAAGATGTTGAACAGCACTGGTCCTAGTACTGACCTCTGAGGAATGCCATTTGTCACTGGCTTCCACTTGGACATTAACCATTGACCACAACCCGTTGAGTGCAGCCATCCAGCCAATTCCTTATCCACGGGGTGATCCATCCATCAAATTCGTGTCTCTCCAGTTTAGAGACCGGGATGTCATGCAGGACAGTATCAAACATTTTGCATAACTCATCATGTGAGTACAGCTATGCTTCTCTTCGACCAAAACCTCTTGGGCTGCATGGTGCTGTATGTGAAGCCCTACTTTGGTGTCTGTCTACTTGGGGATCTCTGCCCTGGCGTGCTGTATACATGTGCCCAAAGTTTCCCAGAGGATGTAAGCCAGATGAAACTTTTTTTTTTTTCTTTTGTGGGCCTGGGCACCTGACAGGCTTAAAAGGAGAGAGGCGGAAGGAGAATTATTTGTGAAACAGTGTTTCCCTCACATGATAGAAAGACAGTAGATTGCTCATTGTACACTGCTTTGTACGGCGATGCATCTAAACCTGAAGTCTGTAATCTAAGGTGTGTGATCACAGAGAAATTCAGTCAGTTAAGGCAAGAGACATAACTGTATTGCTTATGGGGAGTACAAGCTAAGGGAGCACAACATAATCTTAGGTCCCCAGTGAGAAGAAAAAGCAAGCAGTTCTGGAAGGTCAAAGTACAGCAAGTAATCCACAAAGGATGCTTGTTAGCAGGCTGGAGACATACCTAGGCTGGAAGCTGAATGTGATTCTAACATACTAGCTGCCTAGCTATCTGAACCACTAAAAATCACTTTCATTATATCTGTCATTTAATATGCCTAACAATTGCCACATCAGCCAGAAATTCCTCTGAGTTATTTGGAGACTGGATTTTGATTTTGTTCTTTGAACCAAGCAGTACAAGTTTATGCCAGGAGATTAATTTAGCTGGTGGTGTGCCACTAAAGCAGATCCTTACATCAGTCTTGACAGTTCTAAGGCAAGGTGCAGCAGAGTGGTTTGTGTGCAGAGTTTAGGCAGAGTTAACGTAGCAAAGCCTATCATCCTGAAACCCCACACAACCCAACTAGGCACCCAAAATGCTTTCTGGCGGAAGTATAGGTAGACTTACCTCCAGCTTTGCTAGTGCACACACCTAGAGGCAATTTGGGGATTAGAAGACTGATTACCCCAGTATATGCAGACCTGGAGAAATGTGAGATATGCCATGGCCACACGCTGTTTGCAGTCCTGGAATGCCCCACATCATACAGTTTTGAAATTATACCATCCAGGGAAGTCAGAACTTGCATTTTCCAGCTGAATGTTTCAGCTACTTTCCTTCTGGTCCCATGATTCCTCCCTTCCCAGATCTATACTGGAGCCAAGGTCCAGGAAAAGTGGTGCAGGGCTTGTCACCCAGAAAAACCTTTGACTTAATAAATAGTGAAACCTTATCTCTGGATGTGAACCTCATTCTGGAGAGATACTTGGATCTGGGCTTCCCATTTTCTTATGTTGGTGTTTTGACCGCCAGGATGTTAGCAAAACAGTGTGCTTGACCATGTCCTTTGGTTTTCTTTTCAGAGAGGTGTGCCCTCATTGTCTGCCCTAAATGTCTAAGGTGGCACATGCATGGGTCTCAGATTATGAGTCCTGCTTTCAGATTATGAGCCCTGCTTTTTAGACACAGTGGAGTCTAATCACAGTGAAAACCGTTAAGTTCTCTTCAACATTTTCATTTGGCAGGCGTGGGGCTTGGCTCACAGCATGGGCTCTGGGTGTTGGGTGCTGACTTCTCCCTGTCCTCAGCACAGGGAGGTTTGGCACTCAACGCAGTGCCGTGAGATCCATTTTGGGCGCCTGTCTCTGCACCCAGCTGTGCAGCTTGTCCCTGTACCCAAGTCTGTTAGAAGACTGTTTAGATCTTAATGTCATTACATTTATTAAGTTTAATGTCATCCCACCAGATTAACTGAAGCCAGCTGCTTCTCTCTAGCAAGGACTGGTAAACGTTATTTCAGAGGAGACAGGAACATTTGTCCTATCTTTCAGCTTTTCAGAGAAAGCATGTTTGCATGGAAAATATACTTGGTTTTGTTTTTAATGCCAAGATTGTCTAAATAGACAGGAGGTAATTCTCATCTAATCTAATCTATTTAGAATATTTCTTGAGAGCCCATTACTGGTGTCGGAGTGACAAATGACGGTCTGGATTGCACCTGCCAGGTATGTGCCTGGGGAAAAGGCATGTGCAGCACATAAGGGTAAAGGCATGTGTGTCTTCATGCTCTCATGCAGGAACCATCCTCTCTTCTGTATTTTCTGGTGAGACATACAATAATTCCCAGTAGACAGCTGGTCGGATTTCTAAAAGAATATCAGTAACTAGGGGCTTGCCTATATGTGAGCAGGCGAAATACACAAGGATGTAAACTGAGTAGCCTGCTGTACACTCTGCAGGGTCCTGGCATTGGTATGTGGAAAATTGCACACATATGTGCAGTTATTTAACCCGATTTGCTTATATAGATTTAGAATATAGCTAATGTAATGCCCGTAACAAATTCTAGGCATTTCTTGTAAGAGTGAGAAGTACCACTATATGGCGGAGTGGTCAAAATTAGTGGCTTCTATCCAAATGTTGAAGATAGCCTTTATGTGTAATTGGCAACTTCTGTCATACCCCTCAACCTGGTGCAGACACGAGCATGATGCACAGATTTCAGCCTTAGCAGTAGCAGATGATTTCCTTCCAGAAAGAAGATGGGGACAAATAAGCGTCCTGTTCTGTTCCTGTCAGCAAGAACATATCTATCTGTTCCTGCTGCAGTTGCTCGTTCCTCAGGGCCACTCACACCATACAACACTAGGCAAACAGTTTGAGATTTCACACCTAAGGCTTCAGGAGTTCTTCTGCAACCGCCTCTGGGCTGTCACAGTGAAGTCTCTAGCTGGTCCAGCTCTCTGCTTCCTCTATCAGCCTTTTACATAAGCTTCATCAACTTGGTCCTCCTAGGACCAAGGTCGTGGACTTTGTTGTGGTGATCAAGGGTGGCCATAGGGAAAAAGGAGATTCCCTTTGTGTGACAGAGTGGGAATGTGATGGTGGGAAATGAGGGTTGCTGAAGGCCAGGCCACTGCATAACTGCCTTGGAGAGGCTGGCAACCTGCCCTCCTCAAGGGAGATGCTGACAGCTCCTCACAGCAGATGAGCTCAGCTCCTCTTCTGCTGCTCCTGACCGTGCAGGAATGGCATGATTACAGAAAAGGGTTTATTCAAGGCAACAAGAAGGAAAAAAGGCTCCCTACGCCCTTCAGGATGCTGGCAAGCATCACTTGTCTGACAACCAGAGAAAATGGGGGAGTGATGGGGGCTTCAGATGCTACACCTCACCTCTGTTATCCCTAGGCTCAAGAGGGGGAGGAGAGGATGGCTACCTGCAGATGGTTAGTTGTCCCTTGTGTCCCTCACCTATTTGGCCTTGGCAAAAATAAGAGTTTCACTTTGGTCACCGGGCCTCAGAGGAGAAACTCACTTGTTGCTGCTGTGCTGCAGTGTGCCCCTCGCCTCTCACCCCCAATATTCAGTATTTGCTCATCAGTGAAAAGCAGGTAGGGAGCTGGGCAGCAGCAGAGCCTACTCCTGGAGCTGTGTGCTGTCAGAGGGCTTCTTAGTGCAGCAACCTTTTTTTTTTTACTGGTTGTCTCTGGTCTCTGTGCATACAAAGCAAAATGGTGAATCTGGCTGTTAAGCATGCATCCTCCCGAGACCCCAGCCTGCATTCACAGTCACCGGTTATTTCTGGAACCGTGTGCAGTGCAACATGTATACATTAGCAAAATCAAGTCCTTATGCTGTTCAGGAAAATTTGGCTCTGAACTCTATAGCTAAAAAAGCTATCTGTTTGAGCTACTTAGAATACTGCACAGTTTTATGCCAGCTGAATAAAACCAATAGCATTTCTCTGAATAGAAAGCTTTTGACAACAGTCATTGAATTATGAGTGGCAAGAACCATTCTCTTCATTTTTAACTTTTAACCTATGATGTATAACGTAGCCTTCATTTGAGGATAAGAGGTTAGTATCTTATTGACTTGGCTTTAAATTGCATTTCATTGTATTAAAGAGTATCTGTCATTTTTTTTCTTTTTTCTGTGGAGCGAGATGTACTGTAATGTATGAAATATTTGACTTTCACATAGCTGTAAGGCTAGACTTTGGAAAACAGTCAGCTACAAAGCTAAGGTAGTATTTAGTGAAAACATCCCCGAAAATTATGATTTTACAATTACTTTATCGGTAGTGTGATTTTAACGTAGTTTTGCTGGTAGCTACCTTTGTACTTAAGGATTGTAAATTAATTAGACATACTGCTTCATCTACTCAAGGGGCAAGAGAAGAGCTGAGCTAATAGCTATGGGAGTGCTGTACCAATTTGAGACTGAGGCTAAAATGACATGATAGAGGGAGAGGTTAGTCCTCTCCCAAGGTTGTCACTCCTGGTCACATTTTAATGTGAATTTATTGGACTGAAAGAGGTTAAAGAGGTAATTCTGCACAAGAAGAGAGAAATTTCTAACATAAAATGGAACTCATCAATAGTCCAAGTGTCTATGGGGAGTTGTCAGATTCCATAATATTAACCATGTAATTAACAGGATATATAAAGTGATGTGCTTTCAAATAATTTATATTTCAGATGCCTTTCGATATGCTAATAATACCTTTCTTTTTTTTTCTCTCCAGTCTCTTGGAATCGCTGCATTCCTTTACCCCTCCTCCTTTCCCCCCAGTCTGTATAAAAACCCTTCGCATCTATCAGAGAGTTCTAACTAGTGCTTATTCCCAAGGGTGACTTAATGGACAAAGTATGGATAAATCCACATGACAAATCCACTTTACAATATGGCACAGCTGGCATTCTCTGCTCAAGTTCAGCTCACAAATAAACTTGTACGGAGCCGGCACTGATGCAGAGTGCAGGTTAGTGCATCTCACTTCACTGTGTCCTGGAGATGACCTCTCATATGGATGGTGGTGGTGCGCCAGCCTTCACATCTCCCTTTCAGATGAGTCTTGGTGCGAGGGATCATTTGCAGAGCATTTTGAGAGCGTGTGCTTGGTGGTGGCATTGTTGTTGCTCTTCAAAAACCTCATTTTTCCATCTTTAGTGATTGAGTTTTAATACTTAAAGTGTCTAACTGACGATTGTTAAAAATCAATTTTATTGTTAATAACCTTTTTTTTTTTTT
>VXBW01007406.1:175256-299337 GCA_013400375.1 Thinocorus orbignyianus
AAAAAAAAAAAAAAAAAGAGATCTATCTCCAGAAAATGCTCAGATATCTACTTATAACAATTACAACAATGATGATTTCACATCTGTTAGGCAGACAGTTTTAATCTGTAAAAGGTTAAGTATTTGACAGTTACTTGTTCTTACATACAGATTAGCTGCTTGAAGGTTTAACCTTTAGATGTACTTAAGCAACTACGCCTTAAAATTTATTGTGTAAAACCACCCAAATAAAAGTGGTCTCAGCACTTGTAACTAAAGAACACAGAAGGCCTGGGATACTTTTCCTTCCCTTCTTACCAAATTGCTCAGCAGGCTTTGCTTCTTCCTTTGTGCCTGAAAATATTTACAAGCACGCCACTTTAATTTCCACAGGCACTGCTTCGTAATTAGAGGATAAAAGGAAGATTCTGTGATTAAATGTGTGGAATCGGTTATTTTGACTCAATAAAGGATTCTGCTGAAGAACGTGGTTATTCCTGCACATTAAAGTGCCCTGAAAAGCTGGGGAGGGGAAAGAGGGAAGGAGGGGAGGAATCTTCACATGGCCTTTGCATTTCGCCAGGACTGGAGGCAGGGGAATTATTTATGTAGTACCAGAAAGATCTCCAGATTTCTGTAGGCTTTTATTAATCTTTCCTAAGTGTCATAAAACATGTGATGATTTAAACCTCTCATATAGAAATGAATTAAATTAGAAACTGTCATGTGGAACTAGGATGGGGGGTTTGGGTTGGTTGTTTTTTTTTTTTTTTTTCTTTTCAGGCTGGCATTTACACAGCTCCAGTGTGTCAGTGGAAGGGCGTTCTCATTCACAGAAACACGGCTGGCCAGCCCTCACTTTTTCGTTGAATAGACATATCAGACTATCTCAGTCTTCCTTTCATCCTTCACACAGTCAGGGACTTCTTGTTCTCCTGAAATGGCTAGAAATTGGGTACCTGAGGATCTGGACTTGGTGTCATTAACGGGGATGGTTTTTATGGGAAAACCTCACCTGGAAGAAGGTTTGCAACATATTTGGCACAAATGTGTAGTTGTTTCTTGTATCAGGCACACAAATGTTCTATGTCAGTGATTTGCGGGGGAGGAGGGGAGGAATGTGGGGAGATGAGGCAAACCCTTCTTGTGGAGAATGCATTGTTTTCCCCTTTTGTTGCTGGGTAGTGGGACTCAGGGCACAGGGAAAGCAGGTTACCGCTGAGCTGGGTGTGCACAGAGGCTCACACTTACCTCGGAGAGGACAGTTACACAGTTCCTATGTGCTGGGTGAATGCTCCATATAGGAAACAGTCATGGCGGACATACAACACTGAGCATCAGCTGTGTTGCTCTACAGACCTGCTCCTCACCCACTACTGACTCCTAGGGAAGAGAAGACAGAGGGGGAAATCTGATCAAGGGTGGGTGTCAAGAGGATGGGGTCAGTGCTTTTTCAGAGGTGCCCAGTGACAGGACAAGAGGTAACGGGTACAAACTCAAATACAGGAAGTTCCGTCTAAACATGAGGAGGAACTTCCTTACTCTGAGGGTGGCAGAGCACTGGAATAGGCTGCCCAGAGAAGTAGTGGAGTCTGTCTCTGGAGACGTTCAAAACCTGCCTGGGCATGTTCACATGCAACCTGCTCTAGGTAGACTTGCCCTGGCAGGAGGGTTGGACTAGCTGATCTCCAGAGGTCCCTTCCAACTCCATATCATTCTGTGATTCTGCGGCACGCTCTTATCGACCTCATTTTGGTCATCCGTGCTTGTGGAGACTGGCCCTTGCCTGTGTAAGGATACGTATTGGAGAAGCTGGAGGGAGCAGGGGTTTTTTATTCTTGCAGTGGCATTAACCATTGTGTTTTTATTCCCCACTTACTTTGCGTCATTGTAAATGGGACTGCGGTAGGTCTGCCAGCCCCATAATACTGTAGACCGTTTCCAACCCATTAAAGTCTAACGGATATCTAGTGACTGCAAGTGTGCTGTGTGCCAATTAGAATATTTAAACTGAGTGATAAAAAGGAGTTAATAAAATCACCTTAGAACTTGCAAATATGATTGAAGGTAATGCACTGTTTTTTCTTCAGGTGTTTGAACAATAAGGTAGTTTTAAAACAAAATTGATCTCTCATTTTTAAAAACCAAGGAACATGCAGAAATATGTCTTCTTTTCCTATTTTCCCCATATATTTTGCTGTATATTTAGCAACCTAGAGAGTCTTGTCCCCATCACATTATAATGAACTCTTTCAAAACTTGATAGCTAGTGGAGTTGTGTGTTTAACTATAGGTTTTATTCCATATATAGAGCAAGAACTTCACTGTAGGTACAGAATGCCAGTGGCATGAATATTTGATAGCTGCACTTTCAAAGTTTTTTCATCCTTTTTCTCTCTCCGGGATTGCCAAACCCATCTGTCTGCCCTCTAAACCTGTATGCTGGTATCTAAATTTAAAAAACCTTAGTTGCAATTTCAGAATTTTAAGATGAAAGTGGGGAGTCCTCACCTCGTCAAGTGAAAAGCAAACAAAACAATATTTTTCATACTTTTGGGTTTCTGGTGGCGTGGGATGTATTATATTTTAGTTCAAGGTAAGAAATGCAGTTTGTGGGGAGCTACAGGCCAGACGCACACTGTTATAAATTGGTAAAGCTCCACTGGCTTCCATGGAATTAGACCATTGGTAGCTATGGCTGTGATCAACATCTCCATCAGAAAGTAAAAAATTCATACATTAGCTATAGTCGTCATGTGTGGAAGCTATTATTTAGGTTAATTGAATTAATTAAAATAAATATTTATGTTTTAAGCAAAACAGTTTATGTTCTAATAAGATAACAGACACATTTTACGCATCCTTTTCTTTGCTGGATTTTCTTCCCTACAGATAATGATCTTTCAATCTCTGTTCCATAAATATGCATGTCATGTTCAGGTTTCTATTTAATGCATGCATGAGTAAGTAGTGCTGAATTTGATTAACTTCATTAACGATAAATAATGAAGAATACTATTTTAACTATTTTAGGACAAACACTTACTCACCTGGCTAATGTTACTTGCTTGAGTAACCTTCTTCATCCTAATGGGATTGCACACAGGGGTAAAGTTACTCAGATATGTATGTGTAGGTTCAGTCTTTTATTATGTAGCAACCTTTAGAGCTTTTACTATCTGGCAAGCAATCATTTATATCCTTTTTAAAAAATATTTATGGCTTCTTTGACTAATTGCTTCTTACATGACTTAGAGCCTTTTGCATTGGTACCATTTGTTAAAACACATCCAGAAGCAGGCAGAGCAGAATCATTTTTCAACTTTTTAGTGTCATTTTTATAGACAAATAACACTTGTAAATGATGGATAATAGCCAGCAGAATGCTGTGTTGTATAAAATGAGCATGAATTATATTTGCTGGGAGATAGAAGGTTAACTTGTCTGTGAACTAATTGAGGAGCCTCATGGTAAATGCAAAGCAGTGCACGCACATTATAAACATGACTTGAACTAGCTAAAAGGGGGATTTAGGTTAATTCAGTATTTCATTTATTTTTTTGCGTGCTACCTGGTGTTTTCTTTAAAAATAAACCCCGAAAGCCCTGATGAATCCTAATGAGCCTGTAGAAAGTCCAGAAGGAGAGACAGAGCAGGTGTGTTTAATAAGATGAGACATTAACCTGCCGCAGTCCTGGGGGGGAAGGAAAGGGGGATCTCGTGCTCCTTCGAGTCCAGTGCAGGCATGGTCACTTCCATTTGCAGTTTGGACCTGAACATTTGTTTCTTGTCTTGTAAAACGCTGCTTACTTGGCCAGTATTTGAAAAGTCATTACATTTTTTGGTGTTCTGCAGTTCATAGTTTACACTTATGCTGTGTTTTATGGCGGAAATCAAAATAATTGCCTTTCCTTTACTCAAGTAATATATGCAGTTGCATACTACAAATGTGTGCAAGTGAATAACTTTTTTATAGGAGAGTGCTTGACAGATGCCAGTTAATGTCAAAAGATACAAATGCTCACTGCCAAGTGATGGCAGGATATACAAATCAATCTGGTTACAAAATTTTTTCTGCGCTTCCAGTGCAAGACTGTGACCTAAGAGGACCCCGTGCAGTGTTTAACTTGATGCACAGGAGGAGTTCCAGTGATTTCAATGGAATTATTCAACGTGTGTGCTTATGTGTTCACAAAATGGCAGCTGCATGAAGTAAAATCAAAGGTTGGGCTTGCAGGTGTCCTTCCATTCAACCTAAAAGTCAAAATATTATGGTCACTTTCTTTCTTACTAGAGGAGCTGGATGCAATTTGTCAGTGCTACTTGACACTTTGTAGGACATTGCTGCAGGGCGGATGTAGTCAACCTTTGTTCTGTCTGATGATTAGAGACTTCTCATCTCCTTTTTTTTTTTTNTGGCAGGCTGTTTACCTACCTCTGCTACCAGCTGTAGACCATCTAAACTGTTCTGGTGGTCTACAGCTGGCTTCTGACTCAGGGGTGGGCAGCATCTCCTCCATGATATGATCAAACATGCCTCCAGCATAGCCAAAACAAAGGCATCACCCTTGCATGACAGCCATGTGCCAGCTCCTATGATGGGCTGATCTTTCTCATGCTGGGGCACGTGTAGGGCCCGGAGCGTGGCAGGTGTAACCCGTCGTGTGATGGGGATGAGCCATGTGCCTGCTGTAGGTGGTGGGAGAGGAACTCTGTAGAGTCCTCCTGTGCCCACCCTGGCTGAAGGGGCAGGCACCACTTCTGTAAACCCTGTCATCACGAATCCTTCCTCAGGGACTCTGTGTGCTCTCTGAAGCCCGGCTCAAACAGGGAGTTTGGGATGACCTCGGGTCTTTAATCCATGTTCCCAGAGAGTTTTCCAGTACTTTTGTAGGGCTAGCTCGCCCTTGTGGGTCATTGTATTGTCACTTAACATTGTATTTACACATCCTGTCTTTAATTTTTGCAATGGTTTCAATTTAACTTTTAAATAAATATTTAGGGTGGGGATAGAAATTAAATAGTCGAGCTCTTGCCAACATCCATTTTTTTGTCCTTTTTCAAAGGCACTCATGAGACTCAGATGTAAAACTCTGGATAATATCCTTCCAGTTATGGCATCTGGCTTCTTGGCAGCCTCTTTGAGAAGTTGGCAGGCTTGGTGTTGCCTTTAGATCCAAAACTAGCTCTCTGGTAATTTTTTTAAGACGCTTTCTCCTTCTGCTTGTCATTTTTGCTTGCTTTACCTTTGATTCAGAAGAATTCATGCATTATTAATCATTTGAGTCCATGGTGCTTGCCCAGTTTTTTTACTAGCCAGAATCCTATGGTAAAAAAGAGGTTTGTTAATGGTTTTAAGATGGGCACTTTTATCTATTTTAAAGTGGCCTCCAACTGTGTGCAGGAATCTGTTGGGGTTTTTTTTCTGAGCAAATCAGGGAGAAAGGTAATCATAACTCCACTGGACTAGGGTAGCCTGAATGTTGTTTCAGTAGCTTCTTTATCACTACAGTAGCATTCAGGTCTATGTTTTTGAAGTGTTAACTCTTTGGAAGATAATGTAATAGTTTTAGTAAAATTCTTTTGCGTAGAGAATATTTGAATACAGCCATTTTTCAGATATACCCCTCTCTCTCTCTTATTTTTTTCCTTTGACATTTCTTTTGGCTTTCAGGATCCCTGTGGATACCGAGCATATCTTCCAGTCTCTTGTAACTCCCGGTTTTCTGGTTTTGCCCCCGTTGTGCGTGACACACAGCTGCGTATGTGTGAGTTTGTGTGTGTGTGTGTGTAGCAGCATTGCCTCAGGGTAGCTAGCAAGCCTGTGGAGGGGAGCGTGTTTGTGCACACACGCGTGCTATTGATAGCACCGAGTTGGTGTAGTCCCCACGCGTTGCAAATATTCAAGAAATCGGTGCCTTTGGGTTAGTTTCTGCTGCTCCTTGATGCCTACCCTTTAACCGGGTGGGTCTATGGGAGGTGAATCCAGCGTGGCATAGTTTCACCCCAGCCTCAGAGGCAGAGGGTTTTAAGTCTGTGATGTTTCCTTTCCTGCCCAGGGAGAAATATTCCCACGCGGAGGTCGGTACTAATTGAAGCCTTTTGCACACCGGCAGCAGGAGTTAGCACCAGGCGGGCTCCCCGGGCAGCAGCTCTGCCTTTCAGATAGTGTCAGATCACAGCCACGGCTTAATGGAGTTGTCACTTATCCAGCAAGCCCCGAATTGAGGATGAGTGCATTTCCCTTTCGCCCTCTGAGTCTAGGTAAAAATACTACTGCTTTCTATTTGGCGCAATAAAGAACTTAGGACTCTGTCATGTCTTATCTGGCTGTTTGTGGTGGTGGGTTTCCACTGGACGTGATAGCTTTGGCTCGTCCCCCTTTTCTTTCGGGAAAGGCAGTCACATCTCCATCTTTTTTTTTTAGGGGCAAGAGGAGGAGGAGGAGAAGAGGAGTGTAAATGCAGTGCTCCATATGCAGCCAGTTCCCAGCTGCACCAGCAAGGCAGGGTGCCTGGCTGGCTGGGCAGGGCTGGGGCTGATGGGCTGCTTCCCACTAAGTGAGCCTGAGCAAAATTACCTGCTGGATGTTCACTAACAGAACTCAAAAAGCTCTGGTCTGGGCCAGCATGGCACGCACTGAGGAAAATACTAGGCTTTTCTATGTGCTTTTTGGTGGTTTTTTGGGTTTTTTTGGTGTTTTTTTTTTTTTTTTTTGTGTGTGTGGCAAAACATGTTGTAGTGGAGCAAAAAGCACTAGAGCAGGGTGAATATTTGGTCAGCAAAGCAAAATTACAAATCGCTGCTCTTAGTTGTTGCACATAAGAAAAACCCCTTTTGGGGGATCCATATTGAACAAGCCTAGGAAGAGCCAGCCCACGGTTATGAGAAGGTATATGTCAAAGGGAAAAATATTAGAATGAATCAATATATTTCTCTTATAAACTAAGATTCTTCTGGAGTGTGCTTAACACTTACAGGCCCCTTTTTAAAAGGCATATACCTGCTTTGCATGTATATGTCCTAACACTTAGGAACTCAGATTCATTACAGCTGTATGTACCATACAGTATTTCTGGCTTCAACAAAATAATGCAGCCATCATTATTTCAGTTTTAATTGATCTTCCTTCTTCCCTGCTGTTGCAAAGAGAGTAGCCTAATTACAGAGGCAGTAACAACATACTGTGGTCAGCTTTTCCTGACAATGTCCCAGCAAAGATAACTAAGTCCATCTCATCGGTTTCTTCTTTGGGAAAAAAAAAAACCCCAACATTTATAGTAATTCAAGTTTTCTAAAAGCAGAGATATTAAAAATCAAGACACTTGAAGAAAGGCCAGAAGTTGCTTGTGTATGGGCTTGATTATGTTACAAAACACTGATTTCTCCATTTTAATTATTGACTTTATAATAAAGGCACTGTTCAGAAATTTTGACTAATTACATTCATTTTCAATTCCCATTTCTTTTAATTAGTTATGACTCAGACTTGATTTGTTATCTTACGCTTCATTATTAAAGATAGTTAACTATTGGAAATTGCCAGTGCACTTCGGATAACCTCCCCTTCCCCACGCCCCACATTTAAATAAAAGAGAAGGTGCTATTAGTGAAAGGTCAGAGACGGTGTCCGTTAAAGTCAGCCTTCATTATCAGTGGGCACGTGGCGTGGATCAAGGCAACGCCAAAGGAGAGGAGGCACTAAATGTGTGAAGTCGGTCTGCAAACCTTAAAGCGTGTTAAATCCCTGCATGAACATGCTTGGTCTGGTCTCAGGTAATCTTACATCAGTACCACTGATGCCTTTTCTTCTTGGAGGAAGGATAAGCTGCCATAATATATGTTCATCTGACTGGGAACTGACTTCATTCCCTCAGTTGATTTGCCTTGACTTTCCTGAGAACCCCTGTGAAGACAAATCTTCAATTGCAGCAGTATTTCTCTCCTCTTAACCTACGAAATAATTGCCTCGGCTGAGAGATGTCTCTGTTAGCTTTTTAAAAATGCTGACTTTTTAATAGCAGCTTTTTTTTTCTGAATTACATCAGGCTTTCTATTTATACACTGTTTTCTTTTCTGTGTGGCGGTGGATTAGGAGAAGGTAGCTCTTGTGGTCTTTGGCCACACCAGATACTGGCTTAATTCTTATTTGAAGTTTAGATTTTCATCATTCTTGTTACGCTCTATATATTAAAGAGAAATTTAACTAGAAATGAATTTCTTTTATGGTGCAAGGTATGAAGTGTGGCCCACAAAGTTCAAAGTGTAATGCTCTAAATTCATGTATTTGATCATTATATGTAGTATTGCTGATGTGCAGAGCTGTTGCCCGTCATTGCGCAGGCAGTGGTTGTCCCTCTTTGGGAAGCTGTAACTCGGTCACAGCTCCTTCAACAGCATCAACCGCAGTCTTTGAATACCACACAACTGCTGTGCTCAGGCAGTGGCGGTCAGATAGTATAAAGGCATTAAACTTGATGACCAAGTGAGGCAGAGCACTTTGCCATGTAGAACTCATTGGGGTTTCCCTCTGCCTTGTACAATTTTATCTTTTTTATTTTTCAGAGCACTGAATTTTGTTGTAAGTACTGAAACCACGTTATTCAAAAGCAACAGCGTGTTGTACTACCTGCCAATATAATCTACATAGATTAAGAGCAGCAACCATCAATTAGAAACCTAATTCTTGGGTTTTTTTAATCCTCACTGAAGATTTAAAGCATAATATTAGGAATGAGCTTCAGGGAAGTAAT
The DNA here is from genome assembly GCA_013400375.1 of Thinocorus orbignyianus. Lineage (NCBI taxonomy): Eukaryota > Metazoa > Chordata > Aves > Ciconiiformes > Thinocoridae > Thinocorus > Thinocorus orbignyianus. The sequence continues at coordinate 183,989 of VXBW01007406.1, forward strand.
TTGTAAAGAGTTTTTATGGCTCTCCTTTATAATGTGTGAGAGTGGATAGATGATACAATTTTCACTGGAAAAAACACTCAAAGAATCATATTTGTAAAGGGGAAAAACATTAACTTTCTGCTCACCAGAAGTTTAAATTGCGCTTGGTTTGCAAATTTACGAAGCACTGTGCTGTACATAAGACTAGCTCTAGATATCAGTGGATAAGTATCAGTAGTAGTTTCCCATTGTGCGGATAACTGAATGAGCTGAATGCTTATCTTGTATTGATTCTGAGTTTATGAGCACTCAAGACAGTTCTCCATGTCACTGGTTTAAAATCATTGATTACAACAGTTGGGCTCGTTGTTTAAATAAAATGTCATTCGGGTAATCTGCAATTACTGAATAAGCTTTAGTGAAAATGGTAGAAAGCAGTGAGGTCACGTAGAAAGTGATACCCAGTCACCATATGTATTTATTAGTGTCACCTATGAAATTTATGAGGCAAAGTAGCGCTGAAAGAATTCGCTGTCTTTCTAAGCAGTGCTCATTTGAAGAATTGCCGAAGATAAATGGGTTTGGCTAATTGAATCATACACTTTCATAGTGTGCTACGTATAAAACTAGACTAGGAAATAAATATAATTAAAGTAAACATGCCCTTCTAATTAGTAATTGTTTCTGCTGTTTTAAGCAAATTTCAGTGGCACAAAGTAGCTGTTCCAGTGTAAACCCAATAACGGAGGCTTTAATAACAGGTGTAAATTAGCACAATGGAAAACATTTACAATGTAACATTCTAAATTAAAAATGACATTAACAAGTCTGATTTTTAAAAAGCTGTATAATTAACATTTATTCAACCCCTGACAAATTAGTGCAATACAAATACTAGATGATTTTATTTATATCTTACAACATTTTTCATGCTTTATTTTTGTTAAACAGTAAATGGAGCAAATGTGGTTCATTTTTTCCAAGAACATGTCATATAAGGGCACCAACAAAGAAAAGGCAAAGAAAAAGAGAAAGAAAAGATATTTACCCAAAGGCATTCTTTTTGTAAGTGATGTGCAGGAATTGTTTGAATACTTAACAATATCACCCCAGTCAGTGTTCTTGGTTGTGTATGCTCAGAAATAAAACATTGTGAATGGTTTAAGTTTGGAGGAATGCAAGTACAAACAGAATAATATCTATTGTGCAATAAAACTCTTTGATTCCCCCAAGTGCATCCTCAAAAAAACATAATGTACTGCTAAGTGCTTATCATTGATGTTTGTCTCTACAAATAAATATTGCAAACAGTATTTCCTTTTTATGATGGCACCTAATGGAATGCCATGAACAGGTAAGCAAAAATATCCCAACCAGTACCAAAAAAAGGGTTTACCATGATTTGTGACAAAAAATGCCATAATTTTCACATTGTAGAAAATGTCAGATCCCAAAATAGATTATAGTATATCAACACCATACAGACAACTTTTTTTCCTCTTTCCTAATTTTTTTCTAAACCAGTAAGAGTAAAAAGAGTTTGCAGGGAGTTGTAATTTTTTCAGCTTGCCTATCAAAAGGAAATCAGCATCATTTAATTTATTTTTTGTACAATGTCTTCTGAAGTGTCATAAATTGCAACATTTAGTAGGAGAATTAAAATATCATGACTTCCTGTTCCAAAAGTGAATTTGTTAGTGTGTATTCCCCTGTATTTGCAAATCCTGAGAGAAAGTGAAGAAGTAGTCCTTCTAATGTACAGTCTATGGTGAACTTAAGCTCCAGGATGCAGCTTTTGAGGTGGTTAGCTTCTTGCCAGCTGTGGTTTTCAGCCATATAACCTGAGTGTCCCCAAAGTCCACACTGATGAGAATCTTCCTGAGTAGTTATCTCTCAATGGCTGGTGCTTAGTGCTTGGTGTGTATGGTTGGACATAGTTAAGATCATGTTCCATTCTTATGCCATTCACATCACCTGAAGATGTTGTGAGTTTGAGGTTGGCGACTAAGGGAACAGTTGTGACATTTGGTCACAAAGTCACCTTGTCTGCCCCTGTTGCTGTAAAAGATGATTCAGTTCTTTCATGCACCACAGTAAATTTCTAATAGCAAATACAAGGTGCCATGGGTAGCACCCTTCTGGAACTTTTAGCGTCAGAGATTGTTTTATGTTCTTGATCAACAATGCAAGATATTTCAGAAAAGCTTTGTTTGTTTTTCGCACGTTTCCCTTTGCATGCCTGGCGTGTCTGTATGGCAGCTAAGCATGGTTTGTTTGGAAATGGTGGCAAAGATGTTCCTGCTCTCACATCTTACAGGTCAGTTTCTGAATTTGGTGACTGAAGAAAGGAAAATTTCTCTGTCCTTTAGCCCATACATTAAAAAAATCACAACTAAGAAATTATTCCAAATTCTGGGCTACATAGAACACTTACTCCATCCCTGGGCTCTAAGGCAGGAGAACCACACTTAGGCCAGCCTGACAGATAAGAATCTAACCTTTATAGCACATATGAGTCACCTGAGATTGTGGAGCAGCTGCTTAGGGACTTCTGTAGATCCCTAGCCCAGAAGTCATCTATGTTTAATGTATGTTACTCCTAGAAAAGTGTCTTCAGTGTTGAGGATAACTGCTCTTATTGAATAAGTGCTAACAGGCAGTTACTTATGGAGGAGAGGCATCCAATTCAGTAATATAAGGAGGCACTGTTCCTCATCTGGAAGGAGGGAAGGGAGTTGTGATGTTCAGTGGATGTATTTTCCTATTCTTGCTTGTTTTGTGTATTAAACCAGGCTGAGAAGGAACAAATGTAACTCTTAACTGTCTGCTCATGGCGACAGGGTCAAGGGGAGGACTGACCAACCTGTTCTGAAATAAAGAGGCCATGAGGCAGGGTGTGGAGTAGACAGCCAGACTCTTCCAACCCTTTTTAATAGATAGCTTTCTAAAATCATATCTAAATCTCCTCTGCTGCAAATTAAGTTGTGTGACCTAGCAGACAGAGAACGTAATTCATCGTTGTCTGCTCTGCAGCAAGTTTTTATAGGTGGGAAGATCATTATCATGTGTCTCCCAGTCTTCTCTTTTCTAAACTAGACAAACCCAATTTGTCCTTTTTCATGCCTCATTCCTTTATCCATCTGTCTCTTCTCCTCTGGGCTACTCTACCTCTTTCCTACAGCAGGGGTTCCCCAGGTCAGTGTGTGCATTTTCTCAGTGTCCAACTGCAGGTCAGTTTGGGATGAAGTTATACAGTCGACAACAGGAATAGAGTGGAAGGAAGAGCTGGAGGATAAGGAGATGTTTTGTGTGCTTGGGTTGCTAAAATGGAACTCAGATGGGACCACGAATCGTTCAGCAGGTTCTGCTGCAGGATACTTTCTGGGTCATACCAGGTTCAGGGAACCTACTGCCTTATACCTCCTCTCAAAGACCAATCTACTTTTTTACAAGGCTGTTGTATTTTAGCTATAAGTTCTGCGTGGCTTTGAAGCTGCATCGCAGAGATGGCTTCTCTTCGCAAGCTTTCATGAAACAGACATCAAATGGTTCCCACATTAGAAGTGGGAGGCTGTTAACTCTACACAGTGCTTTCCAAGAAGCGGCTGACGTTTGAAGGGTTATGCATTTTCACAAGCATTTGGGCAAAGTAGATTCATTAAGGGAGATAAAGTTCTGGAATTTCTCTTTTGTTTAATTTGGCCCTGGGGAGATACACAGAGCAGTATGTTTTTTCTGGTTAGTGTATATAGCATGGGGTATGTCATAAGATGGTAGATCTAGGCTTTTAAATTGTTAGAGGGCAGATTAATTTGAAATGGATAAGTTTAAATATTATTATCTTCAGCTAAATGCTTATGTCTACCCAACTAATCAATTCCTTGTTATTTAGTGCATTATCTTTTTCATGGTTTCTTTCCTGAGATTCTAATAAAGTTTTCTTTTTCTTTCTCATGATATGTCATTAGTATCAAATTGGGTTATTCCCATGTCAGGAACAGCAAAATTATTTAGGATTACATAAAAACTCAGAAGTCTTTGACAAACCTTTGCCATTGACTTACTAAGGTACTATTTTGGTTCACAGCAAAATAGAACTGGGACATTACAGTTATTTCCCAGTGTTCCAAGAAACAATCCCAAATTTAAAATGGAACAAATTCACTGAGCTTATTTTCTTTTATGTGGATTAAAGAAACCAAGTGGAGTATCTTTACAAAAGTGTTTTGCTTTCCATTACCTAGAAGGAAATAGTTCTCTGCCATTTCCTATGTTACCAAGAAGCTATATCAGGATTCACGCTTCGGAAAGTTTTAAGGAAAGCTAAATGTAGTAGCAGTTTTCTGCTTAACACGGCATGCTAGCAACAAAATATTCTCTTGCTAATAACAGCTTCTGTTTATTTTTTGCACTGGGATATTCCAGTTACCAAGTGTGAATTATACCGTGCTTTGTTTGCTTTCAAATAAAAATCAAGTTCACCCACAATGGTCTTGTTTCTTGCTCTCTCCCACCTGCATGCATGCCATTTTTTCCCCACAGTGGGCCCATCCGGCAGGGTTGGGAGGGGACAGCCAGCAGCTCTTTCACCTTTCTGTTCAGTTCTATTTCAGGTTTCTGCCAGCAAGTAACACTGATGGAGTAACTCCACCCTTCACTTGTGTTGCAGCCCACTGCAGGAACGCCACCTCTCCAGTGTGCAGAGATGTGCTGGCTTTTAGTGGGGGAAAAAAAAAGAAGGTGCTATTAGATCTACCAGAGTCATCCTATGTCTTTAAAGTGAGGTTTACATGTTACTTCTTATCAAGAATCTGGGTATCTACTGTGGGGGTTTTAATTGTCATCACTTTCAAGACTAGAGAGCCTGAGGGCATGTGAGCAGCTAAATCCAAACTGCATGATGAGCATTCTTACAAGAGCTGGATTTTAGCAATGTGAAGATGAGTTTCAGTGGACTTCATGGATAGCAGTCAGGCAGAGCTTGCCTTGTCTTCAGAATCCTATCCATTCCAATCCTGTCCTGTCCCTAGAGGACTGTGGGTTCATAGGTTGATAATCTGGCAATGCAAAGGTGCAGGACAGGTTCCTCCTGTGTGATTTTTTTTTTCTTTCCTTTGTAAAAGATCTCCTGTCTTGAGTATCACCATCTTGTTGGCTTTTCTGAACTGGAAAATCAGAGGAATTTCCTTCAGCCTTGGTCTGTCTCCTCTCCTCTCTCCTCTCCCTTCTCCCTCCATCCTTTTTAAAAAAGATGTGTAGTTTAACTCCTAAATTCTGTCATTTTCTTATGCACAACCTGTCAGATAAGAACTTTAGTCATCCTAAGTTGTTCTCGTGAAACTTCAGTGGGCTTTCTGGGAGGACACGCAAATTTGATGTTCTCGAGCACTGGAAGAAGAGAAGATCAAATTGAAGTCCATTGTTTTGAAACATTTAAAAAAAATTCATGAAAAATAGCCCAGAGATTTCTAAGCTTTCTAACATAATAAAAAAAGGGCGATCTTTGCTACGAAAGATTCAAATAGAAATATTGTAGACATCTCCCAAACCCATGCTTTTAGATGAATACATGCAATTTAGATCCCTCCTCATGCTTTTACAATATATAGAATTTAGATACCTCTTAGACTTTCTGAAAGACTGAATAATTTTACACCTTACACTATACAGGTAAATGATGTCTTTATATTTTGCTGTGACATAAATATGCATTTATGAACTCAGATCAGTAAAAATAGAACCTTTCTCTCTTACAAGCTTTTCTTGTTGCTGCTAAAGCTAAAATTTGCTGAGAAAAAGTAGTCAGGGGGAGGCAGCTGTTAGAGTGAAGGGATGGCATGTCCAACTTCATCAGGTCACTCGCTTCCCCGGTTTGGACTGGAACCAGGCTGGTGCTTTCCAACAGATAGCATCTGCCTCTGGCCATGCCCCTGCATGGGCATCCCTGCAATGGCTTCTGCATCTGTCGCAGCCATTAAAGCTTCTGGGTAATGTTTTGCCATTTTTATGTCATTTCCTTCAGTTTTGGAAATATTTAAAGACGTTTCAACCTACTTGAGTGTGAGGCACATGAACAGTCATGCTGTTTCTGTGAGTTAAAATACAGGAGCTTATTTTGCACTTTATTATGTTTAGGGTTTTGTATTCCTGACGTTACTTTGTTTTGGATTTGTGGCATAGCTGTCACCACCACTCTTAAGCAGAAGCAGAGTAGCAAGAGAGGCACAAATCAAAAAAAGAGAGAAAATTTTTAAAATGGTTGGTTTTTTTTTTCTATAATGAGAGATAAAATACCTCCCTTCCCATCACATGCCACTTCAGGAAGGGAGTTCATGGGTGCTTATCTCTGCAGCTCTGAAGGTGGGCAGCATGAGCTAAGATATAGTCGTCTTCATAGGCAGAATGAATTTGGACTAGCATGTGTAAGCAGCGTACATGAATTACACCAGTCACAGAGCATCAGAATTTTAACTTTTTCATCATTTTCACATGTATACATTTTTATTCATGTATGAACATAAATTACTCTTTTATGCGCGGGTATGCTGGTTTTGGCTAACTTCTCTTCCTAATTTTGACTGCCTCTCACCTCGGGCTACATGTCAAAATATGACAGAGCTGCAGAGGGCAAGCAGGTTATAATGAATAAGAAACTAAAAGTCATATGGTTTGTGTGCTGTGCACTTTTCTTGTGCAGGTCCCAGGGATGTGGTGAAATTGTTATTTGGTCAAGCATAAACCTCAGGTCCAATTCTTCATTTTCAGAAGAAAGAACTGGGAAGAAATTTGCATTTTGCTGGAGTTTAAATGTATACAACGTATGTTAGAGAAGCTAGCTAGCTGTATGGTGCAATGCAGAGTGGTTGGCTAGTACTAGTTTCTTGTGAGAGGAGAGTTAAACATCCTCTATATAGGATTTTTCCAACTGTTTGTAGCATAAAGTTACAAGCCACAACTTTCTCAGGTACTTGAACCCAAACTTCTTACAGTGGTCCTTTTTGTTCTAGGAAAGCAAGCAGTTTATGTAGGCACTAGGTAGATAGATTTAGTTTGTGATTTAGGTTTAGGTTTTTAAACATATATAGCTCTCATTCCATTTTCTAAATGTTCTACCTCAATTGAGCAGAATGAAGGTGGAACCTTGTAATTCCCCATAGTAAGATTTTATGCTGATAGATTCTGATACAAACAAACTATTGCTAAAAAGAATCACAATGTCTTCATATAGTGAGCTACATTTCAGGTGTTCGTATAAACAAAAGCACGGGCTTTAGTGGATTTATTATTTGGGCATTTACAGCAGCAGATTCTTTTTGTATTTGTACAGCTGGCATAGAGTTTGACTGCTTTAGTTGTTACTTTATCTTCATGTGCAGTTATTAACATAATCCAAATGTGTTTTTGTCATGTAGACAAGCAATCATGTTTCCATTTAAAAATCAGTTCAGCCTTACCTGTATGCAGTGATGGCTCATCTGTAATACATAAAATGCTGTAATAAGGTCCCCATCTATGTATAAAACAGGAAAAAAGATAAATTAAAGCAAAGCATCTGAAAACATATTGATTCTATTTCTACAGAAACCAAACTCGGTGACTGTCCGCTGAAGATCTCAAGAAGTGATTTTCTGCAAATGCATAAAAATCTGATGACTTATGCACTGACTTGTTCATTATTTTTTTTTTCACACGGGGGCTGTTTTGTGGTTTCCATAATGCTGTAAATCATGATTAAACACATAAAAAAGATTGTCGCCCAAGATCCATTTTAAGCCAAGTGAAACATAATACAATATAAAATTTACATCATTTTCTTGATTAACCCTGATGAACCTTCAGTCATTATCCATTATAGTAAGAGCAAATTGGAAATGCTGCTTTGTTAATAAAACACGTATAGACGTTTTCATGAGTCATAGATTTGATGGTTACTAACAGCTGACATATTCATAATGGAATACTGTATTGTGGCTTTCTGTGAAAATACAATACTATATAAAGCTGCAATCCTGTGTTCTGTACTTCACTGCTTTATTTTGGACATCAGATAGTTTTGAATGTTGGTCTAAGATCAAGTGCACAGAATATAAATATAGGCAAGAGTTTTCACAACCTTTACATTTAGATAATGAATCTCTGCATGACTTTCTTTCATGTTTCATGGGGGTTCTTAGCAGCACCAAGAGCATCTAACAACTTAAATTGAAACTACTCCTCTTTGTTATCCATGGAAGTCAGTAAAGTTTTGCTCCTTTTGCTACTGAGTCAGAATGTTTTCTAATAGACACTTCTGTTATCTCTGGTAGTGGCAAAGTGCTCTTAGATCTGGCCTTAATGATTCATTACAATCTTTGCTTTTGCTACTTCAAGTCAAGTTGCACCAGGGTGAATTGCGTGCTAGCACTTTTCTACCAGTTACAGAGCTTTCAATTTTTGTATGCTATGTGAAGTATACCTCGGTGTACTTCTCAGTCCTGCAATTAGCTCTGTGTAGATGGATCACTGTTCAGGGCCCTGTAGAAAGAACAGGCTATTTAAGTTGCTAGAAAAGAACGGGAGCAAAGAGGTGGGGTTTTTTTCTGAAAAAGACATTTATTCAAGAAAAAGATCATAGAGGCAAAATGTAATTTTTCACAATTTGCAGGATACACGCTTTCATTTTTTTTACTACTGAAACTAGCCCTGAAGATCTGTATTGACTGAAATCCAGTTTTCAGCAAACACATCAATAAGAAGCTCAACAAACATTTTGAATAAAGTATTAAACAGTTGGTGCAAAATGTCAAATAGATTTTTAAAAGGCCAGATTTTTTCTTCATTATGTTTAAAATGTTCAGAACATCCCTAGAAATCATGGAATGATAGCAGTAAATTCAATTTATTGTAATATTCCGTCATAGAATCATAGAATTGCCTAGGTTGTATGGGACCTTTCAGATCATCTAGTCCAACCGTCAGCCAAACACTGACAAAAACCATCACTAAATCATATCTCTAAGCACTACGTCTACCTGTCTTTTAAATACCACCAGGGATGGTGTCTCAGCCACATCCCTGGGCAGCCTGTCCCAATGCTTAACAATTCATTCTGTGTGAAAGATTTTCCCAACATCTAATCTAAACCTTCCCTGGTGCAGCTTCAGGCCATTTCCTCTTGCCCTGTCACCTGGGGGAAGAGACTAATCCCCCTCTCTACCGCCTCCTTTCATGTAGTTGTAGAGAGTGATAGGGTCTCCCTTCAGCCTCCTTTTTTCCAGGCTAAACAGTTCCAAGTTCCCTCAACCACTCCTCATAAGACTTGCCCTCCAGACCACTCACCAGCTTCATTGCCCTTCTCTGGATATGCTCCAGCTTCTTGTAGCAAGGGGTCCAGAACTGAACACAGCACTTAAGATGGGGCCTCACCAGTGCCAAGTACAGAGGGATGATCACTTCCTGAGTCTTACCACGCTGTTTCTGATATAGGCAAGGATGGTGTTTGTCTTCTTGGCCACCTGGGCACATGGCTGGCTCATATTCAGCTGGCTGTTGACCAACATCCCAGGCAGCTCTCCAGCCGCTCTTCCCCAAGCCTGTAGCGTCACATGGGGTTGTTGTGACCCAAGTGCAGGACTCGGCACTTGGCCTTACTGAACCTCATCCCATTGGCCTCGGCCCATCCATCCATCCTGTCCAGATCCCTCTGTAGAGCCTTTCTACCCTCAAGGATGTCAACACTCCCACCTAACTTGGTGTCATCTGCAAACTTACTGAGGGTGCACTCAATCCCCTTGTCCAGATCACTGATAGAGATGTTAAAGAGGACTGACCCCAATACCAAGCCCTGGAGGACACCACTTGTGATCAGCCTCAAACTGGATTTAACTCCATTCACCGCCACTCTCTGGGTCCAGTGAACCCAGTGAAGAGTACTCCCATCCAAGCCATGGGCAGCCGGTTTCTCCAGGAGGATACTGTGGGAGACTGTATCAAGGGCCTTACAGAAGTCCAGGTAAACATCATCCACAGCCTTTCCCTCATCCACTGAGTGGGTCACTTTGTCATAGAAGGAGATCAGGACCTGCCTTTCATGAACCCGTGCTGTCTGGGCCTGATCACCTGGGTGTCCTTCATGTGCCACAGTCTGTAAACTTTTCAGGTTATGCACCAGGACTATGTGAATAATTTGCCTGTGTGTGTACGTGCTCTACAGAGATGAGCCGGATGGCTGATCAAAAAAGCCCAACTGATCATTTTTGACTAATTATCACTGTAAGGAACCTAACAAAGTTTTTTTTTTTTCTATGGAAAAAAGCACAGAAGCTTGGCAAATGATAACTGGAACAGTCTCCCATGCATAAGGATGCCACTGAAAGCAGAAATCCCTGTGGAGAAAAACAGAAAAGTGGGGCGTTATGTCTGACATCTCTGGCAGGGAAGCAATGTAAAATGAAACCAGATCAGTTGTAGGCATCACCAAGTTAGGTAAGACTGTGTGAATCCAGGCAATTCAGCAGTGTTAGGTTAGGCAGAAAAAAATATTCCTTCTTGACCCCCTCAGCTGTTGTGTTTTTCAATTACAGTATAAAAGTAACATTAGCGAAACCAAATGAAAGTGATTCACTGTGCTTTGTCTGGTTTGTGCTCTTCAGTCTTCGTAATTTTTTTTCTCTTCACTTGGAAAATATGGATGAGGATACAAAAGGAATACTTTCCCCTGCCTCATCCACAGTATCTGCTTCTTGACAGATAAGATCTCCATTTCATTTTTGGAGAATTTAAATATCATTTTGGATTGTGGAGAAAACGAAACACCCATTGCAGATGTAAGATTATTAATAGTGGTGAATTTGTAGCTTGAGAATATACTTTCAAACAGTATATTAAAGCAACACAAAATTAAAAGTAATGTTCTGTTTCTAGTTTGGCTCATGGTCGTTATTAGATCTTTATCAATCTTTGGTAGTTTTGCTAGCAGTTTTAGGGTTATAAAATAGAGCACCAGCACTCAATAGCAAAAAAGTAAGGCACTGAATATAGAATTATCCATTACTACTGAATGCTGAATTTTTTTATAACTGCGTATACTGTAGGTATGGATTGGTAGATTTGTATAATACGATGTAGTTATTTTTTGCTGAAAGTAAAAAAAAAATACAGAATTATGTCTCAGTTTCTCTCATTGAGCGAAACTTCTTGAGAGAAGAAAATGAGCATGTTTTTTCTGTAGTGGAGCTGGAAGAGGTGCTCCTGTACAAGCAGATGTTGAACTAAATTAGATTTTTTTAGTGTTCCTCTGTTGTGATGATTACTGCTCTGACTCAAGAACCTAGATCCCAGTCTCAATTGCAACCCTTGGTTTTCTCAATATTTCAATACATATTTAAAATTCAGTCAAGTTACATGCAAACCACTCGCATTTTGTGAATGTCAGATGTGAGCGCCTATAAGGTAATAACTGTGCCCACAATTAGTCTTTCCTTGGCTCCTTCCAGTTGCCCGGTGTGAGCCCTCAGAAGACTTGCCTTGATCTCTGCGATGCTGATTTTGCAGATACGATATGTATATATTCATTTGATAGACGCGATGTAGCTGCTCCTGAAAATATAGCTCCCAGTTTTCAGACTCGGAATTTCCAGGCAGATAATTAAAGCAATCTCGCACCTTCCAACCGGCACCTGCTGCTGCATGAGTGGCCAGCCCGACTCAGCTCCCCCTGATCATATTCATGTTTGGACAGTAGTGTTTCATGGTTAATACAAATCATAAACAGGCTGTAAAAGCTGAAGCCTCAATGAATCCTAGCTTTTAAATTGCTGGAAGCTAAAGTTTTAAAACTGATACTGCAAAGTGAAAAATGAAATTTAACCAGGCATTTTGGTGAAGGAAAAATAATTTATTGGATGTAGGATGAAAAGCTGTGAGAGTAAACATCAATCTCATCTCAGACACATGTCATTGATTGATGTTTGCTCTGTGCTGCTGCCTGGAGGTAAACTCTTTGAAATAGCAAAGTAGGTACTTTATCTGTCTGTGGATAGGAGCACAGTTTGTTAAGTTACTGCTTTTTTGAGACCCTGCTACATCTTTATGTTCAATCAAAGTGAAAACAGTAAATCAGAGTAATTGCTTTACCCCACGGCATTTCTGTTTGTAAATGGGAAAAAATACTGTAAAAATCCTCAAATTAACTTCTGCTGTTTAAGCTAGATAAAAAGTCTAAAAAAGGCGGTTGCAACCTAGGAAGGTACTTTATTGATTATGTCACTTGTTCATCAAAGACAGCCCCTTTGTTATAATCAAACCGATAGTTCAGATGTCATTAGGGAAAACATTTAATGCTCAGAAATGTAAGGTTACCATCACTAAGAGCTCCCCATAAACCATTAACAATTAGTTCCCAAACAGGCATTGCTTATACTCAGTTGAAAATGCAACCGGTACCAAGAAATTGGCCAGGGAAACCCATGAACATGAGCAGTAAAATCAAAACCAGGCATTAAATGATAGCACTTCCATGTTAAGCACAGCAATTCAACAAGCAAAATAACCTAAACTGTTGTAATTAAATTGTCAGAATTAAGACTGTTTTCCAAAAATGAGTGGGGCTATTGCTGTTACAAGGTTTCAGGCTGGTTAGTTCTTTTGTGTTTTAAAATTTTGCAGAAATATGAGAACGATGGCATGTTTAAATTCAAAATCTAGTTTCCATTCTGAATTCAGTTTCATAATCACTCTCCTGCATCAGGGTTGGACTGGGTTTTTTTGTGTTGTGTAAGTTTTTCCCTGGAGTTACTTTGTTTAGTAGCTTTGGCATAAATTGGTAATCCAGAGGAGAATTAGACTATTAAATATTTAAGAAATTGTCCTCACTTCAGCCTGAAATTTAGTATATTGATTTGCGTGCCAGATGACAATTTGTGGGGAAATGTTGAGAATAATAATTTTAAAATTTATTTTCATGACATATTGCTTTTTTTTCATGGTTTTGAAGCAGTTCCAACTTTGCTCACAATTCATAAATGACCGTGCGCTAAAATTTAATTTCAAAGATCTATGTGTCCTCACAGAAAACTTGCTCACAGGTCTAGTGTTACTCCTGAAACACACGTATCTTTTGGTCACTTGCGGTGTGAGTTGTGGGTTTTGTTGGGTTTTATTTCCCTCCCGTGTTTGTTTGGAACATGATCAGCTCTGTGCATTCCCAGGGTATATTCAGGGGCTCCACCTGGCACCTTGGGGATGGTGTCATTTCCATCACGCTGAGAATGGGTGTCGCGGTCCAATGGCATTTTATGAAAGAAGAAGGGTCAGTTTGGGCACAAATGAGGAAGGCAATGAAATCTGGGAAAGAAGCTCGGTCCTTGCAGGTGGAGTCTAGGTCTTCCCTGGCAAAGGGCTGCCAGAAGCCCGTGGGAACTGAGTTTTTGCCAGTTTAAGAAATGATGGCATGTTAGTGTAAGGCATCAGCTCTGCTTTTGTTATTAATATGTCTAGACTTCAGGTTCTGAGAATTTTGTGCAGAGTGCCACATGTAGCTGCTAGGGTGAAGGAGATCAGCCTCCTGGGTCGAAAATATTAACTGCAAATAAACAAGCTGCTCCTGCTACGTATATTGTACAATATTTATGTGCATGGGAAGGCAGAAGGAAGGGGGTGGGTTGCAAAACCCTCACGGTTCAGACAATAATGAACTAAGTCTTTGGACTGGAAAATGATACTGGGAGGTCTGGAAAGGCAAAGGCAGGTTACTGCAGGTTACTGCAGTATAGTTTGCAGGTTACTGCAAAATATAATGAGTTCAGTAATTGGCGCCGGGTGCGTGTACAAGCACAGTAACACCTTCACTGTTGTGCCATCAGGGCAGCCTGAGTCACTGTCCCCTTCCTTTGCTAGAAAATAAGCTGATGCAAGGCAAGGGGAGCACCAGCGATTTCGCCCTCAATTTACCTACTGGCATCTTTTACAGCTTCAAAGATGCCAGTTGTTACAAGGATTCTGCTCTCGTAACAAAATTACAGTCTCCTTCCTGAATCTCTCCGTAGTGATGTGACACTTCTGTGGTTTCTGCAAAGGTCGAGCAGCGTTGTTAATGCACACCATACATCTGCAAAGGCCCGTAATTCCTCAGTGAAGGTGCGGTGCTTTGGTTTCTGGGCAAGGACACCTTTCTCCAAATGCAAAACTTGGACTTTCCCTAAAATTGGAGAAGGACAGGAGAATATGTTGGCGCATTGTCTCCACCCAGTTCATCATGGAGATCAGAGCTTTTTATTTGAGTTATTTCAAGCAGCGATGTCTGAGGGAGGTAAATTGAGTCAGAAATAGTGTACTGTAAAAAAAAAAAAAAAAAAGGAAACAAAAGGAGGCTCTTCAACACTTTAAACTTCAGGCTTTTTATATGATTGCTTTCAGCCTAACCAGAGACTACATAACACTTTGGACTTTGTAGGAGATTAAATCCAGTCCCAGGTTTTTTAGGTAAGGTTATTGCTCTGCTCCTCGGCTGTCCCCTGAGCCATCTCTGTCTATTTCTAATTAAGGACTAAAGGAAGCAGTTCCTTCTGATGTCAGGAGTAGAATTAAGAAAGCTATGAACATTTCTGTCAGTTCTGGGGGGAGGCTGGTGCCGCAGCCGCCCTCCCATCAGGAACCAGCATGCCTGAGCTCTCCTCTTCAGGCTGGTCTCACGGGCAGCCACGCTCATCTAGTGCACAGACCAGTGGGTGGTCATCAAGGTGATCTTCCAAAAGGCATCACAACAGATCGAAATTTATTAAACACACCTATTCTGAAAAGTTTGGCAATCTGTCAGTATTCTGCTGTGTAAAATACCTGAGAGTGAAATTATTCAAAGTATCCTAGAAGAAGCAGAGAAGGTAGGGCTGCTGTTGCTGTGTGGTGGTGATGGTGTTCTGGAAATGCTTTGAGTCTGAGACACTAGTATTTAGACACAGTTCACTGGTAAGTGCAGTATGTCTCTTGTCAGATCTTAGGGCTGAGATAAATCACAGTGCGGTTTTAAACCAGTGTGCTAAATTTGAGATAGTGTAATTGTTATAATACAATATTTATTCATATGTAACTTTTGTAAATGTTTGTCTTGTTGCTTATGCTTTAGCTCATGTCAGTTTAGGCATGAATTTGAAACAGATGTGGCATTTTTAAAATAACAATACACCATTTAAGAACTATTAAAAATCATCTTTTTGGAGTTTGACCTGTATGAAACAAATATAAATGATGCTGACTTTTGAGAGATGAATGGATGCATGTTCTTTGATTTCCAAGTCTTGCAAAACTGCTTCAACATTTTGGCCCATACTAGCAAAACTCTTCATAATTAAACTAGTGTGCGAGCATACATATAACACATGCATATACATCCATCATCCACATGTGCATACATGTCCTAATGAGGACAAAATCTCAAGATTTTAACGAACTTGTTCTTCATGGCTTAGCTGTGGAAAACGCACACTGTAAATGATTAAAAAGGTACATGTACATTTGGGACTGTTTCAAATTACAAATTTAAAAAAAAAAAAAAAAAAAAGAAAGAGGGAAGAAAACTATTAAAAAGAATAATTTTCCATTAATTGAAGTGTTTGCAATAAAGACAGTTATAGCAATTGGCAATATTCTCCTTGAACTAAAATAAATAAATACATTTGGCGACATTCGTTCAAGGAAATGTGATTGCTGCAGTGTTCATGCAAATAAGGAGCAGCCTCACAAATGCTAGAGATTTTGCCATCTGGTATTACCAAAGGAATACATTCTCAACTTGTAGCTCTTCCTAACTGGCTGCTTATAGCTGGCATATTAGGCATTGTCACACAGTTCTGCCATTTGCATAATCATTCTGAATTATTGCAGGTTGTGCAATTGCATTGCCAACAGTGAACTTCTCACTCAGGAAGGGGGTTCAGAGATCTGACGACTTCAATGTCTTCATCAAATATGTCTCCATCGAATAAAGGGATAAAAATGTCCTTCCACTTTAGGAGTATCACACCAGTGCATTTTTAAATTCGTATGAGGCCCAGTGGGGAATGTTGCGCTTGTTTACTTCCAAGAAGCTGGGTAGAGATCAGTATTATAATTAATCTCAGGGGAGCAGCCCATCTCTGTTTGACTGCAGGCTAGAGTCCAGTGCGAGGCATCTCAAAGAGTTAAGAGGTTCTGGATGAGGAAATGTGGCTGATGATGGAGTTACAACTTGATCTCTGCAACTCCAGAAAAGCCCAACCTAACAGCAGCTATTCAGGGTACCAGAAAGTCTATGTTAGACACAGAGGTTGTTGTAAGAAAGTCTTTCACCTTGACTTAACTGATGGGAGTCCGCTCAGATGGCATGGTGTAGTAACTGAGGACCTTTGCTCGCCTAGCAGTAAATGACAACTGCTCTGCCTCTGGCCTTTGCAGTGTGTGCAGCAGATGATCTTCCTGTTCTAGTGAGTGGTGTTCCTGCCCATGGCAGGGAGGGGTGAAACTTGATAATCTTTAAGGTCCCTTCCAATTCTAACCATTCTATGATTTTATGATTCCCTCACAGGGGTCCCATGGTACCTTCACTATCCCCTTTCTCCTGGAGGAGGGCATTTTCCAGGCCCAAAACTCCACCCTTACGATTGCCTCCTCATGACACTGCTTTTCAAAGAGAGGGTGCTGGCATGAGTAACACACATTGGTCATGAAAAATATGGAATAAAACCCCAAAAACTCAGCCACCTGTAAGTGCAATAAACAGACTGGTGGTTGGGAGCTACCTCCAACCTGCTGCACTGAAACTCTGTGTTTCCCAATAAACCACGGTGTTTGAGAGTCTGGCTCAGCATTTGACATCTCCCCTCAGACTCCTCAGAAAGGTACTCTGCATTCCAGGTCAAGGTAACAGCACTGACAAGGGAAATAAAGAGTCTGTGTTTGTTTGGTGGCTGCTAAGACATTGTTTTTAAATACTAGCAGCATCTAGCATATCCTGTGTATTTTCAGTGCTCTCAAGTCTTGAATTAGAATCAGATAGCTGTTGGCCTTTTGTCTGCCTTGCCTGAGGCGTACTAGGTAACATCACGTGGGCAGCCGATGCAACATATGTTTTGCTAACTAGGAAGCTGGTTAGCAAGACAACCTTTTCCTTATTAACACATGGTGCACTTACACGACATTAATATATATTTCTACTTTACAGATTTACAGTGCCAGAAGAAAGGCAGTAGCTTAGCTAAGCAAAATAGGCAATCAGCATACTCGTCACATTGTCCTGAAATAACACGTAAACCTTGTTAGACACATTGGTTTCCTTTGTGAGGAAAGTAAAACACAACAGACTGCAAATGTGCAACCCTGTGTTCTTCTGTGGAAATTCATGGAGAAGATTCTCTGGTTTATGTCGTCATGCATTAAAGCAAAAATTTGTGGGAAAAGAAGTTAATTTTTATTCTGGATGTCTATACTGAAGATTAGCTCATTTCTAAAAATTAGTACTGTTGTGTAATGCAGTGATTTTATTCTCTCTCCAGCTACACTCTACCAGCCACACATACAGTATCGTGCCGGTATTCATTTATTCATGCTCTGAAGTTGTGATAGTGTCAAATCCATCAGAAAGAGGAATTGTTTCAGTAGTAGTTTCACGACTTGGCTGATTAACAGAGATCAGAAGCAGCAGCCTAACTGTGGAAACCACTACAGCATGTAGTTTTAACAGCTCTTTAGGGAGCTAGTTAATGAAAGAATCACTACAGAAACACATCCATGTGAAAAAAGGAGCATTCTCGTACAACACTCAGAGGATATGTCATAAGTGGAAATATGTTCATAATTTCTATTTACTCATAGCTGTAATTACCATCTGCCTTAAGAGTACTTTCAGTCTTTGTCAAAGTTGCTTAGATATTTCCTTTGTCACATTTCAAGCAGAGAAGTTCTGCACAGACTAGATCCTGCCCTGTGATTTCTTTTTTATTCTTCTGTAAGAATTTAATTATCTATTCTCTGTGTGAAGAAAGCACCAGCATTCCCAGAGACCTGAGCCTCCCCAGCCTGCTTGGACTGGCATTCATCTGATTCATGTTCTTGCTTATTTTTGCCATCTGTCTGCAAACCAGAGTTCCTCACTTTTAAATTCATGCTGGTTTAGATGTTGCCTGCTAATTTTTAACTCTTAAAAAGCTATTCCTCTTTTTTTTTTTTTTTTCCCCTATAGTGTCTACGAGCCAGATAGAAACGTGCTGCGAAGGAAAGAATGGGAAAGGAGAAATCAGGAGGCCCAGCAGGAGGATGGCGCGTTTAACATGAGTTACTCGCTCTTCAGTGAACCATACAAGGTAGATGCTTCCCAGCTGGGTGGCTCATTTATTTATTTATTTATTCCACAGTACAAAAATGCAGCCTGCAGAAGGCATTGTCCAGGTTTCAGCACCCTCCCACGAGTGCTAACCTCACAAAATTCACAGAGAACATTTATGGATCATTGAGAATCAGATTTTATGTACACATCTGTGTGTGTGTGTGTATAAAAGCTTCCTAGAACCTTCAACAGCACATGAGAATGAAATAAACTAGAAATATCCTAACAATATTTGAGATGGAATTAAAACTAGGAGGTGAAGGTGACGGTGCCCTGTTTTTGCAACACTTAGAAAAAAACAATTGTGTTAGAATTGTGTGTGAAGGTCAAGCAATACAGTAAGCGTTATGCTCTGGCCGAGGTTAATGCTATGAAATATTTTGGTGTTTGCATTTTTTTTTTCTTTTTTTCTTCTTTTTTCTCCTGTAAGCATTGCCAACAAAATTTGTCTGCTAGACATGTTTCACCCTCACCAAAAGCAGGAGTAACTTATGAGTTTTAACTCCCTGGTTTATTCCTCATGGTAACAGTAGTGTGATGAGGCACAGCTGTCTCTCCCCACTCTCTGTTCGAAGGGTCAGGTGGGTTCCTCTGCACTTTGCAGAAGCCTGCAAACCTCACCCTTATAGACAGGACCAGACAGCAGTATTCCATGGGGACTGCTCCTCTCCCCCAGCTAACCCAGTGACTTCCCCTGCGTGCATCAGAGCATCATCAGGAATTGTCTGCTGTGCCCTTCCATTAATATCCAAGTTACTGTTAAAACCACTGCATTGTGAAGCCTTTCCCTCCATGCAGCAGCACTTGTCCTTGATGCTTTGGGTGCTTTAGTGCTGCTTTTCAGGAGTCCCATCTGGGACCTGGTAGTCGGCTTCTGCACCTGACTTCCGTGCTTCTGTGTTTCTGCCCATGCTCCAGGGTCAGCTTTTAGCTTGCTGTTTTTCCAGAATGTTGTTTCTTTCTAGTCCCTAATAAAAAAGAAAGATCTACCACTTTCAAACCATGTCCCTTGATAGAGGACAGCTCTGTCTGCCTTGAAGCTGACCTCCAGCTGCCCGAATTTCAGATTCATTACAAAGGCGTTTAGAAACATGGGAAATGTCTTGAACTCCTCAAGGCTCTACTTGAAATGTCTACTGTGAGACTAATCAAGGGCTAATTCATGGAAAAAAGCCTCAAAAGCTTAAGTCAGCTGTGTCTTGGCATTTTATGAGGGCTCTGCTGCAATGGAGGCTTAATGATTTTCCATTTGGTAGGTCCAATCAAATAGACCCCTCACATGAAGAGTGTGGCCTTTTGCTGGATTCCTCACACTGTTTTGACTCTGGTACCTAATGCTGGTAATACTGAACCTCAAGTTACTTTAAAAAGTGGCCTGGTTAGAATATTTTGTGCACTTTGCTTATTAACTGTCTGCCTGACTGTCATGGCACAGACTTCATATATCATGGACACACTAGTAGTTTCTGAGTTACAATATCTGAAGGCATCTCTATGCAAGCATAGCAAAATTCTGAAAACATTACTAGAAGGTGAAAAATCATTGCCGTGTCTAGAAGCAGAGAGGATACTGAGTGGGTATCCTTTGGGGAGATCGGAATAATGGCTCCATCCATGCTTCATGTCTTTAAACTCTATGTCCCTATTTTGGACAAGTGTGTAAAGAAGGTGCTGGAGAAATACATTCTACAGCTGGCTTTGTCAAGGAAACATGGAGAAAGGTGAAACCCAGGACAGCAGTACAACTCACTCACACCTCTCTTGGTGTCGCAGACACAGCTGCTTGGGATGACCAGTCATTCTGAAAGTACTGGACATCAAAAAATCAGCAGTGGCATACTCTGAGTGTCATGTGTATGCTGGCAATGGACTGTTGCACTGCCTGAACTCATCCAAGCATTTGTTAACCTTCAGCGTGGGGGTGCAGTTCTACGGGTTAGGCTTATTGATCTTATTGTGGAGAGAGGATGACTGCAAAAGAGGAAACCTTTCTGCGAAAGCAATACTGAAACCCGCTCTTACTGTCATTAAAGTTTGTGTTCAAGTTTTAGGTATTTCCAGAGTGGAGTTAAGTTACAGCAGACATTCACTGCAAGCTCTGATTAAATTCAGTATTCCTCTGTACAGCTTGAGGAACATGAGCTAAAGCCAAAGGATTTGCCATTCAGAAGGCCATATCTGAAAATCAAAGGTAGACTGGAAATCTCTTAAATCTTATGTCCTCTATCACCTTGACATGTATCATCCTGTAACATCAGATTTTCTGAGAAATCCTGACTCTTCGGGTTGCCCCTTATCCTATTCAAAGTATCCATAGCAACCCTTTATGAAAGATTACGGGAAATCCAGTGTCTTTTACTTAAAATGTCTTTTTGGGGGGTAAAAAGTAGGAGTTTCATTCCAGATATTCTCTGGACAATACCTTATTAACCATATCAGTATTTTTAATGATGAAAAAAATTCTGATGACCTTCCATGCAGCCATCAGTTTTTTTAGAAGCATTGGATCTTACGGTCTTCACATGCATGGATGTATCTTGCATTGCAGAAGAGTATCAGAGCACTGTAAGTTCGAAATGTTTGCACAGAACACTTTTCCTACATTCTCATTTTGTGATCATGTTTTCCCCTATGTGAATGACTAAATAAGGTCAACAATATTTCAGAGCAAATAATAGGACAAACTGTTACATCTGAAGCTCACAACAAGTTACCTCAAATCCCATCTTGTTCCCAAAACGATGCAGGTGAACTCTTCTTGATGAGATCAGATCAACACAAAATATTGTCACCAAGGGTTGTCCCCAGTGTATCCAGAAGGAGTAAAATAAGTAAGTAGCGTCAGCCAGTTACCAGCATGTGCCATGGTACAGGCATTAGCTTGCTTGGCTGCAGTTATTCTCGTGGTTGTCTGGGACCTCTCAATACAAGGTGTCTCTGTGTGACCTTCACATCACAACTGTATAGAAGAAAATCTGCAGGCTTCTCTGGTCTAGCGATATTCTACAGGTAATCTGAAAGGTTTTTATTTACTTCACATCCAACGAGCAGCTGTCAGAAAGAACTGACCTTCTGTTAGGGAAGTTGAACTTTCAAGGGGCAAAACTTGCACATACATCCTCCTACGTTCACGGACCTAGAGGCAGCCTTGGTGGAGAGCTGCCCCACAAGCTGTCTGTGCTGTAGGAGACTTGTGGGTGTCAGGAGCCCCGTTCCATTTGGTGGTCCTTGTTGTCATGATCCTGGCAGGGAAGGAAACCTCACAGACACAGGCTGGCTGAATCAGGCTGAGTGCAGGCTCAAGGGCAGATCTCTCTGCCTAGGGAGATGCTGGAGGCACATCTCTCTACAAGGTATCTACATGAAGTGGAGGATGCACTGGAAGCATGGAAGAGATCCACTGGGTAAAAGGAAAATATTCCGTGCGTTCTGGAAAGTAATTCTGCTGGTCAGGGTGATGCCAAAGTGTGGAAGCTGTTTCATTGACCCCAGGAGACACATGAATATATGTCCAACCTTTTTTCTCTTCAGATATATGTGGTGCTTTCCACTTTTGAAGCCTTGTTAAAAATTTCCTCTCCTTTTGGGCAACGATGTGGTTCCTGTGAAGTGAAGGAACACCCTTTCTTTTAAGCCACTTGCTGTCTGTGAATTAATGCTTCATACTTCTTTTCGTGGTAGGTTATTGTCCTTGTGAAAACAACAGCTGCATATGCAAAGAGAAGATCAGGCTGTAGTGGTCGAGCCATCTTATTCCAAGTTTACATAGCAATGTTTCAGATGCAACACTTAGGACTTTTTAACTTCCCACTTCCCTTCAATATATATTGTTAATATATCTTCAACTCTGTTAACATTGTGACAAATGCATATCAAAAAGCTAGGTGTAATGTATATTCCCTAGTTACAAGTTAGTGTCCGTGAAATTTAAGGGGACAAATTTCAAGCAAGACAGGAGTGCTCCTACTGTCTGACTTAGGAAAACTTCCACTGTAGCCCTCTGAATGTTAGTATGTGGCAATTGCTGCACTCATTTACAGGGCATTTTTGCTTGGATTCATGTGTTTTAATAGGAAACCCTAAAAAATGTTTGGAACTGGGGAAGTGTCCCTTACATTTGTATTCAAATGACTCAATTTTGTTTGAAGACTTAAAAATAAAAATACTCCCAATTTTTGAGAGTAACTGATGTTACTGTGACATCTTTTGTATTTTTTATATAACTTTATGGGGTCTTCTCCACTCCATTTCCTCCCTTCTTTCTCCTTCTTTCTGTTTTCCTCTAAAACAGAGAGTCTTGAGATGAAAGCTTGGCCTTCTAAAGTCAAGAGGAGTTTTCCCATCCAGACCCCATGTCTGGAAGAGAGAAAGAACATCACTGCCTCATTACTGTCTTCCTCTGAAAATGTAAAGCAAAGAACATCACACGCCTGAATCTTGGCAGGGTTCAGAAAAAATCTCTGCTGCATAAATGCTAATGATACACCCTTTTGCTTACAGTGGCTTTTTAAAGCAAGTTTTCAATCTTTCCCAGTATGTTTTATTTGCTTGTTTTCTTTTTTTATGGAGCTTATGCTTTTTCAGTCAGGAGGTAAATGGATGATTTTAAAGATAATGATTAATCTTAAAAGGAGAGGGAGGGGGGCTGTGTTCCCCCTGCTGCATACAGCAAGCATTGAGCAATGTGAATAATTTGAGGGGTTCTGTTCACCTTTTTTTTTTTTTTTTTTTTCTAAGAGGAGAGTGCACTGAAGCAAGTGTCCTGTCAGAGTATTTTCAAAGAAGGGACATAATCGTCTAGGTTTCCCATTGTCCCATGAGTTATCTTCAAGTCATCTCAGAGTATTTGGTTTGCTGAGACTGGATATTGTGTGGCTTCCCAGATGCCATACGAAAATTTAGGCAGGCAGAGAAGGAAATTGGGAGTGCAGTGTTTTCATTCATGGTTGAAGGAAAGCTTGCACTGGGCTATAGGAGAAATTTTATCATGGTCAGATTTAATCCAAACCATTCTGTGTAGTTGCAATAATAAATTTACCAGTTTCCAGGTAATATACTTTAACTACAGCATGATACCAGTGATAGATTTCTTTTTTTATATACTCTAAGGCCCTTTATAGCTTTTCCAGTTGAGGGTAGATTTAAGATGTTGACAAGTGTCTTCAGAGACAATAAGGATTTTCGATTTCATCCCTCAACGCTGCTGCTGAATAAGGCACTGCTACTTCAGTAAGGATTTCAGCAGAAGCATGCAGGGAATTTTGTTTTTCTTATGTTGACTGTTGCAGAACACTTGGATTTTTGTTTTGCAGACTAACAAGGGCGATGAGCTCTCGAATCGCATCCAGAATACGCTGGGCAACTATGATGAAATGAAAGACTTGTTAACTGACCGATCAAACCAGAGCCACCTTGTTGGGGTTCCAAAACCTGGGGTTCCTCAGACATCTTTCCCCAAGCCTGATGAACATCTTATAGCAGACTCCAGACCGGCGCCTCCTCCTCCCATCTCCAGCACTACTTCTTCCACACCAGCAGCCCTACCTGCCCAGCAGAGCAAAAGCACCACGATGGGTTGGCAGAAGACTGGGCACACTACCAGTTCAGATGGCCAGCAGAGAGCAAGCAAACACGGGCACCGGTCGCTGGAGTCACACAAAGGTGACTTCAAACTGGCAAACCAAAAATCCAGTCTGGAAAAACTGAAACGCTATGCATCGAGTCCCACCTCTTCCTCCTCCTCCTCTTCCAACGCTGCCCAGCAAAGCTCACTGAGGGCCACGCTAGGAGACAATGTCAACAGAGTGCAGCAGCCGGCAAAGCTCAGTTGTAGCTCAGAAGGAGGAGCTCAAGCACAAGAGAGATCAGCAAAGCATGGTGGTGGGCACTGTGTCCAAAACTTCCCGCCCTCTCTTGCATCGAAGCCCAGTCTGGTTCAGCAGAAGCCAACAGCTTATGTAAGGCCAATGGACGGTCAGGACCAGGCTCCTGATGAGTCTCCAAAGCTGAAGCTACCAGCAGAGACGACCAAGTCTTATAGGGGAGTGCCTTCTAACAAGCCTGATTCAGCCAGGACCAAGTCAAAGATAGCCAAGTTCAGCATTCCTAAGCAAGAAGAGGTAAGTGTTTTTATGTTTTTTATGACATACCCCCTTGGATGGATGGATGATGCCTTGGAACTGCAAATTGCATCTGTCTCTTTACACATTTTTATCATAATAGTTTGTGTGTTGAATTTTTTTTTTTTTAACATTGACATACTACATTGCAAAAAGCAGCCTCACAGTGATATTAAGATATCTCAACAGTGAAATGCTCAGTCTTCAGGACCATAACACTTTCTATGATGGCACATTTTATAGCACTAGATATTATTACACTGACTTTTTTTCCTGAGTGTCCACATATAAAGTCTGGAGATTTAAAATTTTTTTCTTTCCTGAGCAAGTGTATTGTATTTTACTGTTCATATCTTGTTGACTTTTTTCTCTTTGGCAATGATTACATTAAGTGCTTGTGGTCAGAAGTAGTTCTTGCCATCCTCAATCGTGTCAAAGTAGTTTTGCAATCTAAATAAATTACTTGAACAATATGAAATTTGTGGAATAGATGAGAATACAGCAATGAGATTTCTCTTTTAGTTCATAGTATCTGTTTCTGTTTCAAACCAATTTCTGAGAAGACTGATATTTGCTTCCTAAAGAATCGCCATCTGTAGAAACACAGCAATGCTAGAAATATACAAACATGTCTGAAAATGCTTCTAGACAACATTTCTGTTATCAGCAATAGAAATGAAAGATTTCTATTTTGACTTATTTTATGTTCATTTATTTCATGTTCCTTCTACGCCAGTAGGATACCTTGCTTTATCATTCCTACGGTCTGTGACTTTTTGTTGTGATCTTTTTGGACAGGGAGAAAATGGTTGGTTTGGGCAGAATTTTGGTGATTTTTTTTTTCCTGGGGTGCATTCAGAGGCCTGTATGCCAATACAAAGAGTTGTCATATCATCCTCTCGGTCAAACTGGTAGAGCTCCCGATTTATAAACAGTTTATAGTATTTGTAGACCTAAGCAACTTTATTTGGCTGAATCACTGTGACTTTCTCAGAGCAGAGACAATAATTGTTTACTCTTATTTGACAGCTGTGGTGTGTCTTGAGGTGGTTTTAATCTTAACATTTTTGTTTCTGGCGTTGTTAAAGGGGAGGAAAAAATCTAATTTTTGGTGGAGTTTTCTGGCCTCTTAATGTCTGTTTTTCAGAAATGGAGTATACTGTTGTATTCCCTCTTTGGTTTGGTTTGGGAAAGAAATCTCTCTGGAAGCAATTACTTTCCTTAGCTCTTTTAGGCATTATACCCATGTGGTTTTTCTCTAAGTTAAAGTTCCATCAGTTCCAAACAACACGTAGGTGATACGTTGTTCTGAAGAGGGGTTGGTTGTTTTAGGCTCTTAAGCCAGATTTGATAAGCAAATTTAGCATTCACAAACAGCTGTAATTGTGCACATAGATCAGGTAATGGCAGATGCTAATATCCATTTAGCTATTATTGCCTCTTTCAGACTTGTGCTTCTATCTGCAAGTGGGAAGTATTGTTGGAATTAAAGACGCCAGTGGCAATTGTCTGGATCTTTCAAATTTTCCCCCTTAAAATGTATGCAATACTCTAAGGACTAGTTTGGAAAGGCATTTTGATAGGCAATCATTTGTTTGTCTGAAATTCAGGATACGTACCATTTGCATTCCAAATTCTCTCAACTCAGAAAAGAAAGCTCTTATTTGTTGTACGTAATCCATGCTGATGCATAAGGGTGAATTTATACTGCAGTTTCTAGAAACGTAGACATACTTGAGATTTCTTTAAACTAACTTGCTTAGATACTGATGGCAATGTAGGCTATGGTAGGGGAGATCAGACTGCAGGGTAGCTAAGCATTCACCAACTCCTCACAGATTTTATGGGATGCAGTATTAATGAAACAGTATTTGATAACATAATATAAACATTTAACTGAAGTTGAAGGAGTTGGACAAAAAACATTGTCTGGCAGGTTAAAAAACAGCTATGCTATTATAAAAAAGATGCACAAATTGCTCAGAAGAAAAATACTAGATACTGTAGGTGTTGGTGTTGGAAACTGGAGCTAATTAAAGACAGTATTTAGATTTTATGTTGGAGGGCTGAGAGTCCTAGTGATAGAAGTGCCCATCTTTTTTTCCTTTATCCTGACATTCCCTTTGTTCTCACATTTTCCATCCCAAGTGGGACAAGATGAAATTGGTAACCCACTAGTATTGCTACAGGGAGAGATCTTGACCAAGACTGAAAGTTTTTTCAGTCAGTGTTGCATAATCCATCCTCCCTTTAATTTTCAATCAGACTTCTTTTTATTTCAAAATGTTTTTTCCATTCTTGTCATTTATATCATACATCTCCTAATACAGTTTTGTAAGAATTTCCGTGCATTTTTTAAACTTCTGCTTTCAGACTCATAAAACTTCTCCTTTGCATCAAGTGTTCACGGTCCCCTACTAGGTAAGGCTTTTAATGTGCTCTGGGGGCTAGTGCTCTGGGCCCCTTGAGGTGTTGCTGGCTCACGGTCAGCTTGTTTTCCACCAGGGCCCCCAGGTCCTTTCCCAAAGAGCTCATGTCCAGCCAGTCAGCTCCCAGCCTGGTGCTGGGGTTATTTGTCCCTTTATTCAGGAGTTCACATTTCCTCTTGTTGAACTTCTTGAGGCCATTTCTCCAGCTCGTCAAGGTCTTTCTGGGAGGCAGCATGACCCTCTGGTGTATCAGCCACTCCTCCCAGTTTTGTATCATCACCAAATGTGCCAAGGGTGCACTCTGCCCCATCATCCCTATCGGTAGTGAAGATGTTAAACAGTATTGGCCCCAGCATTGGCTGTGGGGATACACCACTAGTGCCTGGCCTCCAGCAGGTCTTTGTGCCACTGATTGCCACCCTTTGGGCCACTTTTATAGCCTTTGCTTTCTATCTGCAGGCCAAATTTTGTCATGGTGCTTTTTTTTCAAGCTCTTAAAATGTGTTCATAGTGATACCATGGCCTATATTTTTCAACTTGACCTAGACAAGTTCTACAGCGGCTTAACTGAACTGAACACTGAACTGCAGGAGGCTGTGAGGGAAAAAGATGCAAAGAGGGGAAGTGAGATGTGGGTGCAGGGTGTAGACGTGAGATAAAATATGAGACTCAAAGGAGGAAAAATCGGGGACCAGGGGAAGGGGAGACTCCTAGTCTCACCAAGTAGAGAAGGGAATGATGAGAACTGACCATTTCCCCAACTCCTGCAGAGTTGGGGCACATGGATTGATGAGCACTTCCTTGTGACATTTCAGTTTTATTTTGAACATCAGATGACTGTAGGTAACTTCAAGTTCCACAGAGAAAACCAGGAAACAAGAATGTATTTTATAAATCTCCTGATTTTCAAGTCCACTTACTAATGCATTCAAGTTGAGCTCTGTTTCCATGCACTTGTATTTAGCTTATAGTACTTTCCTGACTCTATCAGTGTATCGAATACCTATGCACTTTCACGTGTGTTTACCAGTTTGAAGGAACCATTAGTAGAAAAAGAAACACATGACGAAGCAAAGTTCAGCCTCCCTTTAAGAACTGAAAAATAAGAAGCAATGTCATGCAAAGTGTGTGTCTTCAGCAGGATACAAAATCCTGTTCTGTACATCCCTTGAGGTTTTCAGAGAAACAGGGCACAAAGTTGGCTGCAGTACAATTATTATTCACTGGAAATAAAATCACTTGAATACAAATTATAGACCATTACTTTTCAATACATGACAAAGGTTGATTTTTAATGTAGTTCAATACCTCATTTACTATTTTTAATCAGTTTTGGAAAGCCTTCAATATCTTGACACAGAGTGAAACTTATAATTTTTTTTTAATTGTTTTAATGAGAATAACTTGGATAGACCTGTGTGTAGAAAGGTAGCAGTTACTCGTTTGAGAATTTAATCTTTAGGAGCCAGGTTCATCAGTGTTAATTAGAATCCATACCCAACCTCCTGGTCCTTCCAAAATTATCATACTGCTCTATGGAAATGATAGCTCATCATCTCAAGTATTGCTATTTCACATTTTGAACTACTTAGAAATTATATTACTGTAGGTAAAAACCCACTATATTGGATAGAAGGGAAGAGAAATTTGATACTAGGGATAGAAGAAACGAGGAAGGAAAATCAAGTGCTTCTCTTTTCTAAAATTTTGTTAAGTGAGACAATAAGAAAAACCTAAGATGGCAAATCATGTTCTTTACATTGGAGTTCTGTTGTTGAATTTCATCTTATATGCCACATTCTGCTTTTGTATTACATTGGAGAAACTTTAACTATTGTCCTTGCTTACTTTTCTAAGGGTTATGGAGCAAGGAAATCGAGGTTATATTCAAGAATTACTAGCATTTTTACTAATGGTAAAAAGAATAGATTTGGTTCTGTTAAATTTGGGAACACATTTATGTGAAATGTAGATAGGGTCATCCTGAGGACATGTTCTTATTCCACTTCATGGAGTACTTACACAACTTCTTCTGCAGCAGAAGTAACGTACAGTAGATTAAATGTTGATTTATTTTTTCTTTTTTTTTATTTTTTTTCCCCATTTTTGCCCTGATCTTACTCAGGCGAAATATTATTTGCCTGGATAAGATACTCTCTGCAGTCATTCTCATTCAAGTGGCTATATATAGCTATATCTGGCACATGCACCAGCAAGTATTCTTTAAATCTGCAATCTTTTCTTTTGCCTATCAGTTCTATCCCCATATCTTAACGATAAACAAAAAACCCCACAACTCTTTCCTCTCCTTCTTCCCTCCCTCTGAAAAAAACCCTCCCAAGTATGGACTTAACGTTGGTAATTTGTTCAAACCCACATTCTTTTAAGGAGAGCCTTGGTGCATAGCATGTATAACAAGCACTTCCATTCCAGTTTAAAATTGAAGGTGGAAATTCATGTGTTAAAAAACAAGTACAGCTACATCTCATTTGACAATAGAAGCTCCAGTGTAGAATAAATTGGGAAGATGGTCATGATTAGTGCATGCTTCCTTTGGAAATACTGCATATCTGGCTGGACAGGAAAGTAGAGGGGGGAGAACGTCACACGAGGAAGGAAAGGGGTACAGAGGAAATCTGAGAAAACTGTTCCTCAGAGGCACCACACTGTCTTTCCCTTGCTGTGACAGAGCCTATTGAACTGCTGCAGGACTAAGACTTGATTTCGGGTTTTTCTTCCCTGCTTCCCAGGGTGTTCAGTTCTGTCCCAGAAAGGCAGAAATGAGAATAGAAGAGCGGTTGAAGATGCTTTTAGATAAAAAGGGAGGGAGAGATTGAATGCATTAGCAAAAAGGTCCAGACTTCCTCCGGCACCGTCCTAGGATGCACCCAAAGAGTCTGGAGACATAAACATAGAATTAAGTGTGTTGCTTTTCCTCTACCATTTATCAACTTTATTGAAGAATTGCAGTGCTTGAGAAGCCAGTTAGCAATCACGGCACTCGAGTACTGTAAGTACTGTAAGTATGAGCCAGTTGTAGATGTTTTCTTTCCCAGATGTTCATGGGAATGAGTTAGCAAGCTGCATTTACAAGAAGACACAGCTCAATTCATCCCTGTAATGGTACCACTGACCTTCCACACAAATAAAGGATGTTTTCCCACATTAAACAGGAAGAACAGGACAACAAGAGCAGTGTGGTGCAAAGATCCCTGCTAGTCGTGGGTTATTCAGAACCTTCGAGTGTGTCTGTGGGAGGGCTGTGCATTACTGTCTGTTTTTATGTACAGGAGTTCAACAGACTAGGACTGTAAAGAAAGAGTGTATTAAATAGACAGAGAAGTGTTTGAAATGCTCTTAACAAACACAGCGGAGACCACAATGCGCAAAGATGGATTTTTGGTATAGTTTTCAAATCGTGACACAACCCTCCACTTTTCTCGCCTTCTGCAGTCTCCGAGGCACACAGTGACTGTGTGTGCAGGCAGATTCATTGAACACAGTGGGCCTAATCTCTCTGGTTACTCTTGCATGGCAGCTCTTGTAGAAGGAAAATACTGTTTAGATGCCTTTACTTGACTTTTAGAGCCTCCCCAGTTTTACTGTTTCTACCCTCAGAGAAACAAGTTTCTTGTCCCATTTGAATTAAGTAACAAAATCTTCTTTTCTAAACTTATAGCTAAACTTATCTATAGGGTTTTGGAAAAAAAAAAATTTATACAGATCCTAAAGTTTTATGTATGGACTGATTACCATATGGTATGTACTATGCATTTGTTGCTATGGTGAATCACTTGTTGTTCCTGTTTGTTTTTCACTGTTAGGATGACTATCATCACAGAAAAATCTCTCGAAACTGGATGTAAAGTTACGATTGTCAAGGGAATTCCTTAATGCATGCACCTGGCATTTTGCAAGTTTTCCCTGAGGCTGTTTTTCTCTAATTATTGAAAAAATATTTTGAGCAGTTCATTGGGGTCTCTCATAACTCAGATCCTCCCTTTGATAAAACTAGTCTTTCCATCTTTTCAAAAGTTGGAAAAGTATCCACTTTTGGAATAAAGACAGCTCAGTGAATGTAAGAATATGGTTCGTTGTGAGAAAAGTGTATTCCTCTTGCCTTTTTTTTTTCCCCTCAGAGTGGATGGCTTGGTTTATGAATCAGCTCTAGAGCTGATAACAAAAGTGCATGCATAAAAATGTCCGCAACTCTGTGTATTTGCTTCTTTAGTTCCTTTTGGTGAGGACTAAAGTTACTGATGAAGGAAATAAAGTTTCTAGAACTACAAGAAGCAGTTTTATATGCATGTTGTTTCTGATGTTTTTTTGGAACCCCTTGTAGTGCTTATGATGATCATAACTGGATGTAATTAAAACCTTCCCTCCCAGAAACAAAGTAGTCTAATAGACCTCCTTCGTGAGATGCACCTCAGAAGATACATGGCATCGCAAACTCTTTTCCTCCTTTGGCCCCAGTAACATGGATTGATCCCAGGCCTGGAAGGGTGTTCAGCAGCTGGAGAAAGCAATCCTTTTCTGGATGCGTGCTAGGCACGGATCTGCCACAAGCACGAGAAGCGAGGTTTTCGGCTGAGCATCTCCTCTCCGTCTGCTTCGTGGCTCCTGAAACAAAGGGGTGCTTAGAAAGGGTTAGGGTACAAACAGAGAGCGAGGGTGGGCTTGCTCTGGATTTGTGATTACCAGTGAAATACTTAGACACAGTGTGCTTCTCAGACCTTACATTGCACAACACTAGCGCGTTGTATCAGCGTGCAGTCAGGTGTGGAGTCCAAGCCCTCCTTGTGCCTGCAGAGCGGTTATTAATGCCAACTCACATTCTCCTTTCCAATAATTATAGCAGGGTAGAGCATTTCTGTCTACTCTTTGTCTTCACAGCAATCTACAAGGGATCATGAAGGATGTAAAGGTGGTTTAGGATTTTTTTGGTTTTGTTTTTGTTTTTGTTTTTTTTTTTAAATATCCATGAAAAATATTTTACTGCTTTGTTCTGTAGTTTCCCCAGTCTTTCATGAATCAGAGTGATGTGAATCTGTCACCACTGAACATACTCACGGGGGTCAGTTATGACTGATGAGCAGGAGAACCAAAGGAAAATACAGCGAGCTTCACAGATCACTGTTAATTCCAGCTAAATAAATAATGTGTATGTGCCACTTGATGTGTAAGGTTAAAGAGGTCAGACCTCCAGTAATTGTTGTAAATGCATCCAGCCAGGCCAGAAGCAGTTAAATTCTTTATTGTTGGTCACATATTCACTTACAGTAAATGAAGACAAATATACCCTTAAATATCTGCATGTAACATACTTTATTCACCCTGCACGTCATAAAGTTGTCATTTCCGTAGCACTTCTGAATATGGAAGATCTATCCCTGTGGTATCATAAAATAGCTTCCTAGAAAAGTAATTAACAGAAGGCGCTTTTTTTTTCCTTTTCTTTTTTTTTTTTTTTTTTTTGAAGTTCAGAAAAGATAAATAACGTAGGCGTCTGATTTCCTGTCACTCTTGGTTAACTTCGTATGAAAATGGATAGCTTCCAAATTAAAGCAGGCACCGGCCTGTCTGGAGAAAAATGCATCTGTAAAGAAATGTGTACATTACATATTCATGTAGTTCCAAATCTCTTAATTGTATTTTATATGTAACAATCTCATGTTCTTAAGTATGGTACCTTTTTTACTTCATGAGTTAAAACCAGCATGCCGGAAAGTCTGAGGTTGCTTCTTGCATGTTTTAGGGTAAGCATTTCCTTTCCTTAATTCCCTCATACATGTCCCACTTTCCTCCTTCCTCACCAGCTTGTTTCTCTGAGGCTCAGTGTGAGATGACTTTACACCACGTTTCATTTGGAAGATAAATACACAAAAAGCATTCAGGCCAGTGAGCCACAGGGTCAAGAATACTGAGATCCAGCATTTTCTCTCAGAACCAAAAATTGCTACTCATATTCCTCTCAATTTATTGCAAATGACGGTAAGGGAAGCTTGTGTAGCTAGAAAGAGAGGAAAACCAAGAGTATTTCTTAACTCTTATCACCAGTGCATGTTTAAGGAGAGATGGGATTTCAAACACTCTCTCCTTTGTAACTATTTGGAAATGAGATGTTGAAGATGATGTGGTTTTCTTCTTGCATATGCTAGAGATTATTGCTGTTTAAATACCAGCAGCATAATCTGTTGCTAATAAAATTTTTCATTTATTTAAAGCCAGTTCTACAACTGCATTCAAATGCAGAGACAGGTACAGCTTTATGTTACTGCTACAACTTCTAAACCTGAAGTAGAAAAGGGGAAGACAGCTGTGAGATTATTGGTTACAAACGTGGTCAAAACTGATATTAACACAAAGTAAATAGAGTAGCCATGATTTGGCAGTTATGCATTATTTTCTAAGAGACCTTCTTTGATTTTAAATACAATCTCAGGGACATCTGATACAAGAAAACATAATAGCTGATTAATTTCTAATCATATGGAAGTACCAGTCCAGAGTGTAAATATGCAGCCTAGAATAAAGGCATGGGAAGGAGGACCAAGTGCAATGTTAGACGAGTAGTTTCAAAAAGACTGTAAACAGATAATGGGTGTTTTTCTTGCACCAAATTGCAAATTGTTGGCATGCAGGAAGCGTTAAACATACAGAGACAGAGAGGTCATAAGAATGAGCTGATCCCATAAGAGTGTTAAGAGTGGAGGAGTCAGAGTGAGAATCACGTGGGAGCCTAAAGAGAAAAGAATGAAATTATGCTTTGAGAAAGCCACCAAAAAGGAGGGGATAGTCACAGTTTAAATTATTGTCCTCATGTGAGGACCAAGTCCCATGTGAGATGGACAGTTTGAAAAATATCATAAGCTGCAATTGTAATTTATGATAAAGTCTACATGCAAGATCTTTCAGTATCTCAGAGATGGCTGAACAGGCCCCACATCTTTGGGGTTTTGGGTCAGTGGTTCCTATGAGAAGCCTTTGGGAGCACCCTTCCTTCTTGTGCAGTTCCTGCTCCAATACAGAAACGTACCTATGTCTAGAGGACAGAGGATATTGCCAGTCTAAAGGATATTGTCAGTCAGTGGTACCCAGTGAGAAGACAAGAGGAAATGGGCACTAACTTGAACTTAAGTTCATATGGGAACATAGTTCCATCTAAACATGAAGAGGAATTTCTTTACTTTGAGGGTGGCAGAGCACTGGAATAGGCTGTCCAGAGAGGTGGTGGAGTCTCTGTCTCTGGAGATATTGAAAACTCTCCTGGACATGTGCAACCTGCTCTATGTGGACCTGCTCTGGCAGGGCAGTTGGACTAGATGATCTCCAGAGGTTCTTTCCAACCCCGTATCATTCTGCAATTCCGTTTCACCCCCGACAAAAAATTGAACTGCACAATTACAGTTATTTCTAAAGAAGCTTGCCTTCTCCCATGAGGACACCAATTTAGCTGTTGACCATCAGCTTCTTCACAGATGTCATAATGCAATATGAGACGGAAAATGCAGTACTCATCCCCACATCAGTGGTATGGTAATATGCACGAGGCTGGGCTGAGATATAGATGTAGCTTCTGTGGCAGGTGGAAGAGATGAAATCTCGTGCTCACATAGGACATGCTGAATGTCTGTGAACAGCCTCTTACACAGAGCTGGAGTTTTCTGAAACAGAGCAGGTATTTTTTTTTTAATGTTTCTTTTTTCTTCCTTTTTCCCCACTCAGATAGTTTATAGCCTCTGATAATAGTCAGTTGCATTCTTGTCAATAAACCAAAAAGACTGCATCTTTTACTACTGTAATCGCTTTCATTCAGGAGTTTCAAAGCCCTTCATAAGCATTAGTGGCAATTCTGAAGAGAACATATTAAACCTGGTTACAGGGGAGTTAGCCAAGGTGTAGGCAGATGGAGACACCTTTCTTGATAGCATCAACAGCAGCTACACCATGGACCAGATGTGCTCCCCTTGGCCCTGTTTTCTGGTGGTCCGGGCTGAAGAACCAGTTGAAAAACGATGAGGGAGACTGGGGCAGAGGACATGGTGGCACACCTTCTCCTGTCCCCAGACCAAGGCTGGGACACTTGCAGCTGGCCACAGGTCTAGAGCAAGCACATCAAGGGTGGATCAGTATGAAAACAAAGAGAAGAACTGAAGAACCCAATTCTGTACTCAGATGTTTGTGCTACAACTGGCCATGAGGCAGTGACACATGAGACTCTTCCATAACCTTTGCACTGGAAATAGAAGTTATGCAGAAGCATAAGTAAAAGCTTCTTGCTAAACTCTGAATTAATGTTCCTCGCTGTATTTCTTCCTACCATTTAGGTCGCCTGTGGCAGAGACAGTTCCTGAGTGGTTATGTCACTTACGGTTTACCACTTCCATCTGAGTTACTTGCTGCACATGCTCCACTAGAAATTAATAGAAGCTTTGCCATTGCATTCAGTGATAGCGAGATCAGGATTTGACAGGGATAAATATTTCTTTTCTATGTTGTGTGAATTTCCTTTGGTCAAGAAGATATCGATTGAGAGAAGACGATATTTTGTTTTGTTTTGTTTTGTTTTGTTCAAGAAATGGAGATGTAATACTTGTGGTTGTTTTCTGGCATCGTTAGTACTTTGTAGAAAGTCAGCAATAGTAATACAAAACAAAAATTGGTGGCAGAAGGTGGCATTTGAATTCTGAAATGCTATGCTGCGTTAATCTATTAAATTCAGGACATATCTTCAGAGCATCAGAGGAGCTTCTTGACCAGTCTAAGGCACTGGAGTAATTTTTTCTCTCTTGTAATTAAAATTTCTAGCTCCCCGTTCAGAATAAGTTTCCTCACCAACTGTTCAGTGAATAAATCTATGTGAGTGATTTCCTGACAGTTGTACATTAGGAATTATGGCATATCCCTGCTCATAACTTACAGAACTATCTCAATACACAGAGAGGAGACCGTAAAACAAGCCGAATGGGGATTTCTCAGATATGCTAAATGCTGCTATATAAAGAGCACGGGATGAAGAGCTGACACAGAGGAAGTTCAACTAAAAAATACCTGCCACAAATCTTTGAAGGTTCATGGAGGAGCGAATCCTGCTGCTGCCACTTCACGGCAAAGCTCTGTTGAGCGCAGCCTTTGTAACTTGGTGAGCTTGGGCACCGAGGGCTGGCAGGATGCACCTCCAGGGGCTGGCATGGGGGGCCAGCCACTCCCAGGAGCTGCTGCTGGCCACAGTGGGCCAGGGAGCTCAGCAGTGTACCGGCATGGGAGTAAATCCCACCTTCTCAGCTCCTCGTGGCCTTGATGCAGTGCCAAGGCTGGGTTCTCCTCTGCACTAAAGTAGACCCCAAAAAGCCCCTAACTTATTTCTCTTGAAACAAACTGGATCGCGTTTCCTGTTCCCATCTTCTCATCTATGAGCTTGGCGCTCAAAATAAAGCTGCTGTTTTCCCTAGACTCAATTTTAGCATGTTCAGAGCATGGGTGGTCTAACTAATGGACATCCATTACATCTTCTGTGAAGACTAGGTTTGCCATTCAGTGGCAGGAAGGTGCTGTCCACGTAAATGATCCTCCATAATTTTTGTACAATTTGACCTAAGTTGACATCCATGCCAAACTTTGCAAGCGAGTTCCGCATTTGTGTGAAACACCACAAAAGAATTTACAGCATAGAGGGAAGGATACAATTCAGCAAGTGTGTGTGTGTAATCAGGTGTGAGTTACATACTCTTGTAGCTTTTTTAGATGATACCTTTTACACGCTGACTACAGATAGGTATTTTTGCACACAGTGGAATGGGGATAGATCACTGAACTCATTTTAAGTAGGCCATTAAACAGCAGTGCTTAATACTGATTTTTAGCCATTGCACTTGAACACTTTGCCTTAGGTTGACCCAGCAGGCAGAAATCAAGTGTGGCACCCCAGCAGCTAACAGCTGCTTTACTACTTCTACCAATACACCTATACATTTGTTTCTTTAAAGCAAGTTTTCTGTACTGTCTATGCATCGTACTAAAGATAATAATTAATGTGGAAAGATGAAACCAAATAGTTATTATACAGTAATTTTAATATAGAATACTTTTCTAAAATAAATCAACTAGACAAATCAAACAGTATAAAGATTAAATGTGCTTTTGCAGGCCCTGTGGGAAATTCAGCTAATGAACTGAGGAGTATCAGGTTCTAGACAGGCAAGAAAGTTTGCTTAATTTAAAGAAATAAATTCAACTATTTGCCTCCTTATTTTAAAATCATGGTTTTGGGCATGATCACATAATATGAACAAAGTAACTTCAGTGCAGCCTGTGTGGTTTGAAACACCAAGCAAAATACAATTAACTTTAAAATGGCAAATTGTAATGCTATTAAAAAAAAAAATCTTCTGCCTTCCGGGTGTGACTATCTTAAATGTGATGATGTCACCCTGTGAGCCGTTAAACCGTTATCAATGAGCAGGCTGTGCATTTTCTAATGATTACTGTGGAGTTGAAAAAGACTCTATAATGTTCCTTCAGTTTGTTCATCATTTTTGTTTGATAATTGTCCTAAAAATCAATGACAGCTACTGAGTACAGAAATTTGATTGAACCAAGTATAAATATAGGCAGCAATTTAGGCTGTTCTTACTCAATAGGAAAATGTCTTTGGATAATAAGTGGATTCCTATCTAAATTCATGAGTTCTTTTATGACATTTTGGGTTAAGCCTGAAATAGATTAATCTTTTTCTGATAAAGTTGCATAAGCTGTGATTTCTCCGGTGACCACATTTAATTGGATATTAAATAAAGTGCTTATCTTTACACCAACAGGTTTTATAGGCTGGATTTCCCCCTCCTCCCCTCCCCTGGACTGTTATTTCACAGATTAAGTAACAAGTAGTAGGCACACACAAAAAAATTATTGATTAAACTGTGATATGCTCAGATTAAAATTTAGACTGTCATGATTCAGGTAGGTTTTTGAGGTGTATGACTGCAACTGAGGGTTAAATGGACAAGATAGAAGGGAACTGCAGGATGGTGCCAAGAGCTGTGAGGACAGGTCAGTGCTACATATTCTTCCTTTCCCACATATTCTTCAGGAAACGTACAGTGGGATAGCTTTCTGTTGGATTTGACAAGAAGCTTATATTCCTGATAATGTTTGTGAAAAGCTTAAGGTCAGGATTCATTATGCAAGGTGCTGTACAGGCGCACAGCAAGAGGTATCCTGTGATAGAGCCTATCAGCCCTGGAAAGGCACAGGAAAGGTTAACAGGAACCTGGAAACTAAATTAACCTGTTGCACCTGGAGAAGGGAGATAGGGACAATGCTGAGAGAAGTACCCAAATGGGAAAAACATTGATTGTGTTCAGGAATCTTAATAGAGTGAGCAAGAAGAGTGAGACGAGGAGGAGAGGATGGAGAAGGTGAAGCTGAAAGTGCAGCCCAGCTGGTACGGGAGACGTTTGCCTGGTATTCCGCTTGCTGGAGAAGATGAACCAACAAAAGGACTCCAAAGGGGCAGAAGATAGGGCTCGCTGCATTTCCCTTAATGATAATAAGGACACTTTTTGGAGCTGAAAGGACACTTCTGT
This sequence comes from Thinocorus orbignyianus, assembly GCA_013400375.1. Classification (NCBI taxonomy): domain Eukaryota; kingdom Metazoa; phylum Chordata; class Aves; order Ciconiiformes; family Thinocoridae; genus Thinocorus; species Thinocorus orbignyianus. The sequence continues at coordinate 222,438 of VXBW01007406.1, forward strand.
CCCAGAGAAGGGCAGGACTTTGAAGGAATCTGGCTGGATGGCTCAGATGCATGTGTGAGATGGGTGGAAAGAAATATAGCAGCTGTGCAGAACAAGACAGGAGGGGAAGCACCAGTGTGAACCAGAGGCCTTACAGGGGGAGGAAATAAATAAAGACATTTGTGTTGAGTGAGCTGCACTAAAGCAAATAGCATGGAGTTCACACTAATTGCCATTTTTTTCCCCCACTGGTATGATATATTGTGAATGTGAGATCAAGCCTACTTTTGACTTTCTGGACATGGAGGTGGCAGCCCTGTAATAGCGCTTTGGTGGTTTTCTCCTCATACACGGAACAAGAGAATTGCAGTAGGCTCTGCAGCCTGCTTAAGAGCTTGGACAACCCTTTCCTGGTGGAATTGTTTTGACTTCGGCAAGATGAAATGGGAAGAGGTGTAGTGTCGGTTTGGTGTTTTTTCCCCCCCCCAAATAAAATTTACCCATTGCACAAAGCATGTAATTGTTCCAGAACTAATGTCAGACTTGGAAGTCGTAATTGCTCACTGAAGGCAGCTCGCTTCCTACAGTGAGTCGACAGAGGCTGGCGGTGCTACAGGTGCCATTGCGGTGGCAGCTGCAGGGACTCCTGGCTGCTGGCATCGCTTGGCTGGGATTCAAGGCACAAGGTGTTAAAAATCCCAAGTGTGTTACTGAAAGATAAAAATGGAAAGTAGTTCCACCGAGTAATGGGGACATGCCTAATGGCCTTGTGCTAATTTCAGTCTGGGGTCACTGGGCCCTCTCTTTTTTGCACAATTGAAATAGCTGTGTCCAGGTGATAAAGATGTTGACAATTATCTCCTCCATCCTCCAGAGGCCACACAAAGCTAAGCCTTTCGCTTTTACTTTCTCCTCATTTTCTTTTATTCCTGACTTGTCATGACTTTTCACATTGGCATGAGGCTATTTTCTAGAGGGATTTTTTTCCTTTGCCTTCTTGGCTTTTGGTAATGTAAGCATTTTGTTAAAATGTTTTTTTCTTTGAAGCTGTATTTTTTTGTTAGACTTTTTAGGACGGTGTTCTCTTTGCTGCCTCTCACAGAAGCCAGCCAGTAAATTAGGGGCCATTATTTCCCCCTAGGCTTCAGAAAAACAGTAGATTACTTAAGGTTTTTCTGACTTGTTTTGTTTCCAGTAAAACAAGCATTTCCAAAAAAAAAAAAAAAAACCAAACAGGAAAGGGATTGACAGGCTTCAGAGCTTGTGGAGGGTTTGGACGCCAAGAGATGGGTCAGGAACTACATCAGCCCTCAACCCCATACACTGGTTTCTGTGGCAAGGAAGACTGAGCAGGGAGGTCTGGCAGCAGCCACAGCCTACCCTCAGGGACAAGCCAGGATGAATCCCAGTGCCAAGCTGGGAATTCCCAGGGGTGTCTGCAGCCTCTTCTATTAGCAGGCTGGTGGCAGCACTCCCTGTGCAGTCAGGGTGGTGGCAAACTATTTTGTGACCAGCTTGGAGACACTGGGACTTTTCTTGGCAGAGCTGTATTTGTTTTTAAAGCTTGTGTAAAAACATGGGAGTACATGGGTACGCAACCCTTAGGGGCATAGTTTCTAAGGGGGCTGTTTGCATCTAGACTTCGTTTTTCCCCTTGTAAGTAGACCTGTGGAATTGTTCAAGGAGAGGCAGATTTCTGTGCATGTCTCTGCTCCGTCAGCGTGGCAGTCCTGAGATTGAAAAGGTATCTAGGCTTGCTCAAAATGTGTGTATCTTGCATTTGTACATGTCAGGGAACAAGGCCTCTGCAGGTATAAATGGGTCTCATGCCACTGACACTGGAGATTTACCTCTTTACTTAGTGGTCTCTTATTGGAGGCAAAAAAGTCATCTGAGTAAGTTCCTAGCATCCATGCACCCTGACAGCAGTTTAATCTCTGCTTTAACAGAGGGTCTTTGTGAAGTTCATGTACACAGATACAGCATTTCTGAAGTGCCAACAAAACAGCAGAAGCTTAAGTGCAATTTTTATTCCAATAAAGATGTGATGAAATTATGCCTAATGGTCTGCAGACTGCACTTTTATATGCATTTGCACTGCTCCCATTGACTTCAACTGCTGTTGTCAAGGTATTTCAGTACTACTGAGCTAAGGATCATTACCCTGTGCGATTACAATACATTAAACTAATGCTACCATTTTTCCATTATAACAACAATACTTGGCGACTGAAGGCTACCTCCGACCCAATAACTTGCAATCAAATATTTGTTTCAGATTTCAAAATGCATATAAATTATGAGGCTTGACAAAAAAGTCCCAATTTGACTAGCCCATACCTCTTTCCTAGTCTCTAATTCTTTGCGTGGAGACAATACAAACTTGGCATTGATTAACGGTTTCAAGATACTAATATTTTCAAGAACATGCGGATTTTAGTTTATGAGTAAAGCTAGATTTCAGCTAAGCTTTCACTGACTTTCATGCAAACAGCGTTGGTATGATGTATCTAGTCTGTACATATCATAACTCCCAAAGCTTGTGTCCTTCAAAAGCAAAATGATTCCCTGACTGTTGTTGTTGCATCATGCACCAGGGAATACTCATACAAGTGTCCTGGAGCTGAGTTCAATTATCTGATCTCTTGTATTAAAACCAACCCACTGATTTTTCCTGAGTCCTGTGTGCTCTAATATAATGGAAAATATTGTACTTAAGTGCTGCAGGGAGATAGCTTTGCAGAGATTACTTTACTGGTTGCTAAAAAATTAATACTTCTAAATACATAAAGGAAAGGAAAAACACTGATTATAGAGCCTTTGCTACACTTTCTGATTGTTTGTTACTTCTTTATCTTTTTTTTTTTTTTACCACTTAAAACAGAAAAGAAATAGGCAAAGGATCAACTGTGAAAGGCCTGAATAAAGGCCTTTATGGTAAAGTGGACCACAGACTAGTGTAAACAAACAAACAAACAAACAAAAACAAAAAAACCCTGTAGCCCTGAGTTCCCTTGAAAACCTCTACAAACTCATCATGAAAATGTACACCCAACATCTGCCAGACCAACAGGAATGAGGACTTGATAACCAAAACAGAATCCAGATGTGCACAAAAATTGATATCTTGCTGTTTCTCCTATGTCACTTGCACTGGACATCTACAGCTAAGAGATACACAAAAACATAGTTGATTCATATAGCAGGTCCTTTTGATGTTCTTTACTCCTCAAAGTCCTGGAGTTACTGGTTTATTGTTGTATGTTGATTGCCATTAAAGTAGGAAAGATTCTTCACTGTATCAAAAATTTTCTGTAATCTTTTCCTTTTAAGAACCAGCTATTAAGAGCCATTCTTCAAGATGAAAATATTGTTATGAAAGAATAATAAAGTTATGCACAGGTCTGGAAAACTGTGTTTTTCAAGACATCAGGCCAACAAGTTTCATTGCAAAGGTATTTCATGGTTCAAACACAGGGCTCATTCTAAAATGCTGAAGAATTTTGCCTGTGGAACAGATTCAGCCTTGATTGCAGAACTCATAATTTGACCTTCTTTTTGTATGCGTGCAAAGTTACAGATGCAAAATCATCTGCTTGTGCATCTGTGCATCAAGTCTGATGCCCCCTTATTTAATGTGACAGATTGTCGACATATAAGATTTAGTACCCACCACACCAGGACTGCTGGCATCATAAACATCTTCAACCATTACCTGGGCAGCGTGGCACCTCTCACGTCCTTTACTGAGCAGACGAGTAAAACAAGAAAGAAAAGGATTGGCTGGTGCAGGATCAGTGCAGTCCTGTGCCAAAGGACACCAAGATACAGCCCTGGTTAGGTTTAGGAGACCTGGGCTCAGTTTTTTGGTACTGTTAATTTTCCAGTGGGTATCTCCCACTGCCTGTGGAGGGCATGGCCAGCAATCTGTATTTCCCAAGAACAGTGATAGAAAGCGATCAGCTGCTGTCCCTGGGGCTCCACAAATCACTTCATCAGTGGTGCCACACCGGGTTAAAGGTTAAAGGCAGTGCCTTGTATTATCAGGAGCCCTTACTGCAGAACACGAGCAGTCCCTTCTTGGAAAAAAGCAGGCTAAGCACCACTCTGCTTTCCTGGTTGTGTAGCCCCCTCATTATTAATGGAAATTTCATTTGAATTCTTTGCACACTACTTTGCCATTAAAATCTTGACATTTACCATTTGCAGATAGTTATATACTTCTGTGAAATAGCACTGATGATGCGGTGGCATTAATTATTTGCCTTATAAATGTGTCCACTGTCTAGAAACTGGTTTTTAAGCAGTAACTGCCTTTTGTAAGCATGCAAAGATTTGAATGCATGTATCTACAGGAACACTTTTTGAGTCCCAGCCCCTCCCTGTAAAGACACATGTCACCAAAATGTGCAGATTTTAAGTCTCGGCATCTGTAATATGCAGCATATCGGCTTCTGAAACAAGTACCAGAAGAGGACTGAGTATGTGGTTTGAGTACCTGAAGTAGGAGATGCATTCAGGCTTCTTTGATCAGACACGCATCCATCTCTCTGAAAAATAACTGTGCTCAGTCTTAATAATCTAGTTCTGCACAATACCTAAAATAAACAAATTAATTCTGCAGAGGGATTTAAATTGAACAAGTGTATTCCCTTGGTGAAAGCATAGTGGCATGACTGAATGCATCTAAGGTAAAACTGTTCTTCAAATTATCAGCAAATCTGCAGATTTGCTCTTTAAACAGTCTATGGACCTTGATAATCACATTCTCTTTCTTTAATTATCACTGATTTACAGGCAAGAAACAATTTGAGGATACCGTTATAAGAGTTTGCATAAAACCAGCTAGATTATTTAGCTATTGAAATAGCTGTAGCTCAGGAAGATGTATCTTTGGATTGAGGAGAAGAGAAGCCAGAGGGTCTTTTTGTATTACGAAGAGGCTTTCAAGATATTGCTTGCAACTTCTGATGGGCATGTTGCCGTTGTGAGGGTTCAGTCACTGTTGCATTAATAGTCCCACCCCCCCTTTCACAAGGCATGATGCTATACCCTTGTTACTTTAAAAGGGTTGCATTTCCTTTCTGTCAGATGATGCCAGGTGACCTTTTAAAATGTGTGGATAAATGAAGATGCAATAAATGTAGCACGTGTCATGATTAAAAGAAGTCGGTCTCACATTTCCTCCTTTTTTATCTCCTTTTTTAAACATGCCATTTACAAGTAGAAGTGTTAGAGGACAGTTCAGAAAGTGTCTCGAAATTGTAATTTCATTGGACATGATAACAAATTTTGGTACTGGATTGCATGACTAAAATGTGGACTTACTAGGTATTGCTGTTGGGTTATATTTCATATACTGACTGAATGAGTTTGATGAGCGAAGACAGAGGATTAGCATGCAAAATGCCCCCATTGTTTCGTATTAAAAAGTGAATATTTAAGAGCTGAAAATGCAAATTTGCTTCAGTTACATGGTGCACATTTTTCAGTATGCAAATGTGCCACATCTGTGTATTTGTTTTGGTGCAGACACAACCAGCAAGAGTTTAGTGATGAAATCTGTTCTTAATTATGATAGCAGCTGTTGGAGCAGTAGCCATTTTTTTCCTCCTGATGTGAAGTTGCCTGATTTACTCATTTTTGTCTGCATTTGTCAGGGCTGCCAGTGCAGAGAGAGAACTCTTTGTGAGGGGTTGCAATTTGTTTTCTGTGCAAGAGCCAGTGAAAATTGACTAAATCTGCACAGCGGGGTAGTTTTATCTTTTCTTTTCCTGCATTGCAAGCTGTTGTACCTCTGCTCCAGCACAAGAGGCCTATAAAACCACCAAACAAATGAGGGAGCTGTTAAAGTGTTCCAGCAAGTATCTTAAGCAGCAGTTCGTGTAAACGAACTATGCCTTAATGAAGAAGGGAAAAAATGTCTGACATCATAGCTGTGGGACAGATGGCATTAATATAATGTATTGATAAACAGTTTGGAGGCTTATTTTTCCTTCCTCAATTATTTCATTTCCACATATGAGCCCAGTAGATTACTGAAGTTTGTAAACACCAGAGAGTTTAATACTCTGTTTCCTCAATATTTTGATAATCGGAAGAAAGAGAAAGAGTGGGAAGATTTTAAAAGGATGATAAAACTTCCTTTCTGAATACATGATCTCTTACAGTAATTTGTTAATGAGGCAACGCTGTTGTAAATCAACACAGAAAACGACTAAGAACGCTTCATGGCATAATGAAAAATTGGCCAAAAATTGCAGTGCAAATGAAAACAGAATAAAAAGAAGACATAAGTTATTGATACTAAAACTTCTGTGCTAAGAGCCTACTGAATGAAACATTTATGGTCTCTCTACAATTACAGACTAATAGTTTGTTTCACACTGGATGATTTCCACACCAATATTTTATGCCTTAGTTTTGTTGTTTGTTTTGTTGTTGTTGTTTTGTTTTGTTTTGTTTTAAACTATGCAATACTAACCCTGCTCATTTTTTGGTAAACTTATCGATGCCTTATTCTGCATCACTGAAACCAATGCAAGCTTGGCCTCAGAATATAATGAGAGAAGGTATAGAGCTTAGAAGAATATGCAAAATTTGGCATTCTTTATTGACAGGAGCAATTGTTTTTTGCTTTCACAAACAGAAAGAGTTCCATGGATAGTCTTCAATTTGGAGAAGGATTCTCCCTTTATTTTCTGAAATTCAACTTTTTCTTTTCTGACCTTTAGATCTTGTATTTAGCTAAAAGAAATGCAAGATCATGAAAAAACAAGAGGGTGCAGGTAAACTTTACCTTACTTATAAACGGAGAATATCTCAGAGTTAAGCTATCTGAGTAGTAAATCTGTAAATATAAAATAAGTTGACTGATGGATTGTTTCTGAGTTGAATAATATGCTTAAATATCATGGGGATAGGCATACTGGGAGTTGATGTGTGGGCATAGGTAGAATGGGATAGTTGTCAGTATGTCCTGCTCCCAAGTAGTTGTTTACTTAAAAAGAAAAAGAAAGGGAAAGAGGATTATACAGTGGATTCTGGTGAGGAACTGCAATAGTATAAACACAAGAGTAAATAGGCAAGAAGGCAGAGTGCTTTATCCAGAGATGGGTAAAACGTACTGGGGCAGGGCTCATCTTGGGTTACCACTCCCTGTCTGCTGCCAGTGGTGGTGACTGAAGGGCATCATCACTAAAAGAAATGGCATGCCTTACAATTTACAAAGTCCTAGTTTATTTTTCTGAGCTTTCTAAGTTGCCCATGCATGGGCGATTTTTCCCTTTTTAACTGCATATGTTGTTCCCATTAGCCTGAGCAGTGATGAGTCTCTCCAGTTCCCCAGATTTTCCTTTAAGCATGACTTCCTTCAGAAAGGTACTTCGTCTCCTCTCAGGAAGCTCTGGTGCTATTGCTACTGGATTATAAAAAGGATTTTTGAACTTCTTATCTATGTCATGTGCATCTTTCCATGTCATGTTCTTGTTTTCATGAGGAGAGTTGGGAGGACAGCAAAAGTCATAATGAAGTTAGTGGATAAGTGAGGAAAGTCTGGGTTTTCTACTGAAGTTACATTTAAAATGTGCCTTCTCTGTTTTTTTGTTTTGACCATTTCTTGTCTTCTGGGTGGACCTACCATTAGATGTTTCTAAGACACATGTGGTCATGTGAACTAGTGACTCAAGGCTCCCGTCGCACTCAGTTGAAAGAAATAGGCTATTTTAAAGTGCAATTAATCTGACTTTCCCAAATGTCCGTTTAGAATAAGATAAATCCTTAAAAGCATGTAACCCTCTCCATCAACAAGCAAGGGAACATAGAAGAGATAGTTTACACGTAGATGTCCACAGTTAGTCAAATAAATCCCTGTGTCTGATTTCTATTGCTTCTGTGCCAAGCGTGTTGCATGCCTAAATAATTACTGCAGTTTTGAACAGCAGTCACTGAGCCTGTAGCTGTCAATTGCATATATTCACTTAGTGGATTCCCTCCAACTCCCCCTCAAAAAAGCACCATTTACAAGAGGTTATAGGTTTTAGCAAGGTGTCTTCATACTTTAGTATCATGATTACAGTAATAAATATACAGAGATGTTGCTCTGTAGCATTATGTCACTGAAATTTGCTGACATAGTAAATTGAAAATGGGATACAGTGAATTATGACTTATGACTTCAGCATATGTTACAGAGGGTACTTTAATAGAAGAGGTGCCTACGATACTAATTACACGGTGAAATCACACTATAATAATACTTCAAGTAATCACACTTCAAAGTGACAAAATTTTCTTAAAAGGCATCTTCACGTGGATGCTCCCTGTTCCAACTTTTTATTACATTAAAAAGCGGGGGTTTTTTTTGTGCTGGCAAATGTTTTCAAATATATTCCATATAAAAACAAAGCTCTGATGCTGCGTTTAGATCAGTGCATGGGCCTGTAAAGCACTTGATCCCCCTAGATGACTTGGTGTGAAAACAGGGGAGATACCTTTTAAGTATCTTCCCATTTAGGCAGAGAGAAGATTTAAAGATGTATTATAGATGTCACCTCCTGCTGTCCAGCTGTCAGCCAAGATAAGGGAAAAAGATGACCTATATTCAACACCCCAAAACCAGAATGGTTAAGAAATAGGTTCTGTCAGGAATTTGGAGAGGAAACCATGCCTGGTCCCTGCTGATCTCCATAGCAGCTTGGCAACGGTCCCCTGGGGCCAGAAATGAGAAAGTGGGACATTTGCTGTACTCCTGCTTCTCTACCCCACCTTCCATGTTCCTGCAAATACAAGACATTTAGAGATAAAGGAAACAGGATTGTGTCCCTGATGGAGGGGCACACAGAAACACACCGGGAGTCCCCTCCTGCATTCCACTCCATGTAGGATCTGTTCATTCTTAGAACATTGGTTATCTTGTAAGCAAATTGCCACTGCAGGATGTTTCTAGGGATTTTTTTCCTTGGATAACAGGAGTTTTTTCCTCCCAGATGATTTGCGCAACTACATGACTCCTGGAGCTACAGTTCAAAAAATAGCAGATCATAGAAAAGTGCATAATGCATAAAATCTACATTGATGTAACTTAAAAATTCAGAATACCAGATTTGCTCCCAGTACTTTCTAGAAAAAGCACATTATCTTTATTGTGTAGATAAAGACAAGAGGAAAAGTCTTGGCTCCATTGAAGGAAAAGGTGAATTCCTCATGACCTTCGGGGCTTTTTTAAAAAACTTTGGCATATTTTTGATAGAGCTAGGCAATTTTCTTTATGTGAATAGTAGATTCTCCAGAGCAGTTTGTGTAGAGATGAACAGTGCTGTTTTATCTGTGGAAAATGAACAAGGGAAATGTTGAAATAGTTAATCGAAAAATTTCAAAGTCAAACATTTCAAATTTTTAATGTGAAAGAATTCCCTAATTTCAAATTTTTCCTTCACTTCTTACTTTTTCAAGGGATAAAATTATCATAAAATCAGAACATTTCGTTTCAAATTGTTTTGATTGATGCAGTGTAATTAATTTACTATTCCTTCTTTCCTTTTTGAAGAAACAACAACCCAAAAATATTCAGCTCAAACGAGAACAGTTTTCCTTACAATTTTCTCTTCAGCTACCAACCCAGAAAATCCATTATTTTCACATTTTTAATTCATGGTAAAGTCTTAGAAGCTATTTTGGCCTGTCACTTGATGGGCATATTGCATAAAATATCTTAAATATTTATGAACGTATCAAAATCTATGACACAAGTACCTTGACTATCAGATTTGTTTTCTGAAGTAAACTTTACAGATATAACTCTGTATAATGAAGAAAGTCTTGCTTAAACTGATGTCAGAAACATTTCATTATGAAACATATGGATTAAAATAGAAGGGGGGTGGGGGCAGAAGGTATTTTTTTGTCCTTCCTGACTTGGGTCACTGTAGACTAAATGTTTAATTCATGGACAAGAAATATGTGATTTTTAGTAGGTTTTCCTGCTGGAGTACCGCTCTCTGTGACTTAATTGGAAATTTAATTTAATTTAAATTGAAAAGTGTTTTTCATTTGTGAAGTATTCCCATCAGAAATCTTGGGTATCTTGCAGAATTAAACTCTGTATCATTGTTAAACTCCTACTTGACTATTTCCCATCTATGTTCTCCCATAGTCGTAAGTGTCTGTGTTTGAATTTTGTGTTGCATTTGATGAGACATTCTGTTCTTTAATGCATCCATTTTTTCCTAAAGAAAAAGTGACAATGAAAATAAATAATGAACAGAGAAGTTGGAAAGTGATTAATTTCTTGAGCATTTGCTGAGAAAGCATCATTGTAAACCCAGTATAAAGGTGTTTTGGATAAAGAAGAAGCTAATACCAAAGGCTCCAACTTTGGCCCAAGGAAACCAGCTGAGGCCTTTCCAGGAGCATCAGGATGGTATTTGCATTACATGGAAGGGACAATAATTGCTATTTTCTTTAATACGGAGATAAGGGCTGCAAAAGTCATCGTGTTTGGAGTCCTCCATCTTAATCAGAGTGGATGCCTTCTCCTACTAAGGTGGAGCATTGATTCTTGGGGCCAGTAGTCCTAAATGCCACATCAGGCAGAGGACACCTAAAGTTACAGCTGTTGAAGAGAAGAGAGATACAAGCTGCACAAGGGAACTGTATGCCTTTGGTCACACTTCAGTAAGTCCTGTGTTAAGCTTTAGGGGAAAACCAATGTTTAATCATCTTTTTAAAAAAGCCCAACTTCTATTTCAGTCGTCAGTGGCCTCTGGAATAAATTTAGATAAAATTTAATAAATCTGAAGTCCTAGCATGTTGGCTGCACAAATTGTGTCCATCGTTATGTATTGTTAAGGCAGTGATGGGAGAAAAGAAGGAGAGCAGGATAAAGTGGCAGGGGCAATTAAAACTTAAAAAAAAACAAAAACCAAAAAACCCACAAAACAACATAAAACCAAAAAGCCAACTACTACAATCCTGCTGATTGGTCACATTCCCACTTAGACAGTTATTTCTGTCCTTGCTGGTGGTTGGGCTGCATACTCAGGGAAAGCGTTGTTGACCGTGTCAGTACCATGGTGGTACTTCAATACCAGCTCCTGAAGCAGCACTGCAAAACCTGGAGAAAAGAGGCTTCACTCATGGGGTTTGTACTTTGTTTTCCACGAGGCCAAAGGAAAGGGTGTACAGAGTGTTGGGCCATCATCAGTGATGGCAGCACTTGCTGCTGCACAATTTTAACATTTGAAGGCCAGGCCCAGTTTTTCCAAAATTGGGAAATGCTGATCTATAGGTGTTGACCAACTGTTGTCCAACTGTTGATTCATCATAGTACCCAGTGACCGCTGCTGTTGTGAAACAAATCTTTGAGATTTTTGCAAAGAGCAGGAAACACTGGAAGGGTTCGTGTTTGGGGGATTGTTGCTTTTTGGGTTAATTTAGCAGTTTTTGCAGTTGCTTTAGTTAGTTGCAAGCTGGAGACAGTTTCTGTGGGTCTAGCACATCCTGAGACTTTCTTTTCTGAGCTGAACAAGTTGGGCCCAGGGAGTGCCACAGCTGGAGTGGGGAGGAGCTCAGGAGTCTGATGAGTCCCCAGGCTTGAAACTGAAAAACACTAGACCCCACATACCTGGAGGGTCTAATTTTGACAGTCCTGGCTCAGACTTTAAAATAGTAATCCATCATTTTCCTAAGCATGATGCGCTGAAGTAAACAAAAGGTGAGAAGAGGGTGGATCAATATGAACTATATATGGCCTTATTTTTATTTATGGTAAGGCCTCTTTATCTTGATTTTTATCTCCATTATAAAGGACCCCTAAAATTAGTGTAGAAATTGCAATTTAAATTCCATTACATTCACTGTGAAGAGATTCACTGTCAAGATGAAGGAGGAGAGGCATGGTTTAATGATAATGAGAATCAGGCCCATTATTCCCAAGAAATTCATTTTGTTTGAGTGAGAGAAGGGGAACTTCTAGGTCATTTCAGCAGTTATTTCATTCTGTAAAGAATAAATAAAGGAGACTCTGTACCACTGGCAAATTTGATCTATAATGCCTCATGCACAAATCAGATTGTTCAAATGAACCTTGATGGCTGCAGAGAAGCGTAAGAGAGAGACTGACAGGGAGTACTTGGTTTGCAGAAAATAAGTCTTTGCTCTGCAGCTGATTGACTTGCTCACCTCTACTGTAGATCTCAGAAATGTATTTTACCAGTGGGTTTGCACATACTTTAAGCTTTTTTATTTCTTTTTTTTTTTTTTTTTTTTTTTACCAGGTACATTTGACAGACCGTATTTCTATGTGGATATCCATACACTTTGGGAAATACTGTACTTTGTTCCTCAGTGTGCTCTTCTAGAACACTTTGACTATAGTTTCCTCAAGTCAGGAGCCCTTACTGTCACTGATAAAAAAGCTCACCATGTTTACTAGTGTTTCAAGGGCTTTCTCCCTGTTCAGAAAACAGTAGTAAACTGTATTTATTCACTTTTGTTCATGGATTAAAGATAGCTTAAGGGGTTTAACTGAAGCAACCTATTCAGATAAGGCAAATGTGAACCATATTAGCCCAAATGGTAAATATTTTGAAAAGCTGTGATCTCACAAAAGCAAGAAACTATTATAGTGACTATTTTGGATTAGATGCAAGTAGATGACCCTCATGAAATCTTGTGATAAAAATTTAATTTTCTCCTCCCATTCATGGCATATTGGGGAAAATTAATAGAATTTTTACTTTGCCTATTGTATATACACTACCACTTATTAAAAAGTATTTCTATACAGTAACCTAATCCAATGCTGATTATAACACTACTATAATGTATTCTGTTATCATGCTCTTCTTGCTTTGCAAATAATGTCATGTAGATCCAAAAAACCAGGGGTATCTTTCTGAGTTGCCTATTCTTTGCTTGCTTTTAATTCTGTAAGGGGTGTTAATACAATTGGTTGGTGAACATAGAAAGGAGAACTTGTGTTAATAGTTTGTAGCTTGTAGATCAGTCTCTCAACCTCCTTGGAGGATTTTATCTTCTAGCTACAGTAGTATGGTGAGATATATGATGGGGTTTTGTTTTAATTAATGTTTTGGGCTTCTTATACCGGAGCGTTTGGATGGAGATGGTGTGATCATATTGCACCACTGTGTCAGAAGTGTTGAATAACATGCTTATTTCTCTGCTTGGAAAGACTTAATAACGAGTTCACAGGTGTTAAATTAGAATTATTTCAATCTATTGTATAAATCCAGTCACCAATTAATTTCTCAGTGTTGCTTAGGGCAAACTGAAGAATAATCAGGTAACAATTTTAAAATCCTTTAATAAATTACTTCTCTACTCCCAGGCACTGCAGCCCTAATCTGAGAGGTTTTGGTTTTTTTGTTCTTAAGGAAAGACTAGTTTATGACACAATAAATGTGACAAACTGTATCTCCCTGTAATACATAAACATCCTTTCACCCCAAGTCACTGCTAGGGTTAAATTCCTTTTGGAATAGTATTTAAATGCAATGCAGAAATGGCGGCTTCTGGAATTAATGAATGTTTCTGCTGGCTTGGGTGTCTCTCGTGTTCTGATTACAGGACTTGACGCAAGGCTCTTATTAAGAATATGTCTCATTAATACACTACTTCTAGAAGGGAAGAATCCTCAGCAGACATTCCCTCCCATTCAGCAGATCACAACACAAGGTCCCTGCCACAGCCATTTAGAAATGAAATGGAACCAAGCAACCTAATTAAAATAATATCTGCAGAAGCTCTATGTGCCACTGAAGACCCATACATGAAGTAATCATTTTCTGTAAAAGCTTTCATAAATAAAAACCAAAAGAAGCATCTAGTTTCAAAGAAAAGCAAAAAAAAAAATTCCAAAGGAGGGGGCAAAACGTGTATTTGTAATCAATAACACATAAAACCAGCCTCAGTCAAAACTGCATTTAAATTAAGACTGAGAGAAGAAGGTTGAGAAAGTGTCTGTTGTTGTGATATATATCATCCCAGGTAATGTTTTCCAAAAATATTGAGCACTACAAAATTGTCAAAGGCTATCTAGCAACCTTGACAAGATTCAAATCTGTGAATATTCACATAAACAACTACTAAAACCCCCATAAAACAAACAAACAAACAAACAAACAAAGTAATGAATAAAATCGCCCTTCCCTGAGCAGCATCGTGAGAATGCCTTTTAAACATCTTTTTAAACCTGCTTAATCCTCTTGCAAAAGTACATGAGACTTGTGCTGAATTCAAGCAAGGGTAAAATCAGCTAGTCTGAATTAGCAGTATTAGCAACACTTCAGCACAGAGAGAGATGGGAGAAATGATCCTTTCAGAGCTTGTTTTAAGAAAGCTTGCACTCAGTGAATAAGTAGCTTCTATTAATAGGGCATCTGTAAAAAATCCCTCCTTTATCTATGTTTGCATTCAGTTAATACTAATGTAGAGATAAGCTGCAAAACAGAGGAGAGGGCTTACTTTCGAGAGTTGCTCGTGTAGCTGATGACAAGAGATGACAGAAGTTCTGCCAGGGATGAGCACGGGTGTAAGATGCTGAGAGGAGCAGGTTTAACTTCACTGAGCAATCAATAAACGGCATCTGAAGGTCAAAGGAGCTTGAAAGCATTTGAAAAATATATAAGGTATGTCAGGAAACTTGAGGGGGCTGCAAACTGTACATCTTTCTTTGGGTCATTTTCTGGGCAGACGGAGTTGATATGATTTTTTTCACTGCGTGTGTAAGAGTGTGTTTTGGTAATGATATTAAGGGCAGGTATGACAGTCATTACCACTTCTGAGTAATGGCACTGGTGTACTGATACGTTGCAACAAAGCAATAGCATGTGGCTTATTGACTTCTTGCGTGGCAGCACTTGTTCTGTTCATTGCAATTGATGTGATTAGCTTGGCCCTCTGAGGAGTGATATCTTAATTCCACTGGCAGAAGAAGGTCTGGAAATCCCAAGTCACTCCTCAGGAGCACAACTGAAATCCCCATCTCAGGTCAGACACCGTGTACCTGATTGAAGTACCAAACTTGTGTATCTGGTTGAAGATAGGACTGGGTGAAACCACTTTCCAGTTTGCATTTAAGTTTTGATGTTTGAAAAGTTCACTATGCTCCTATCCAGAACAGATTTTTTTAAACCTCTGATAATGCAGATATTCTCTTGGCTCCTCCAACCGGGATACAGGCAGCTCCCAAAGACCCTGGCTTATCTGGAGGCCCAGTAGTGATTGCCCCCAGATCATCTGCCCAGCAAGCATCATTCCCTATCCTGGAAAATTTTCAGGGGACCACACAGTCTAGCAAGAAAGCAGTCCAGCTTCAAGTCAGCCTCTGCTTGAGAGATCTTTATCTAAGGTTCACAGTGTTTTTCAAAAGTAATGTGCTACTGTGAGACAGACTGCAGCACTCTGAAAACACGGTGTCTCTTCAGATAGACTCTGAACTGTAGCTGAAGCTCAAAATGTACATTATTAATTCAAGTTGCCTTGTTCCAGCTGCTATGTATAAAACTGGCTCCATAGTTATTATCAAATATGGATGCACCTCTAACAGCTTCCTCTTAAGTGAACTAATGTCATCTGAAACATACTTATGTCTGTGTCAGATACCTGTGGTCAAAAGACATAATTTCATGGAAAGTCTTAATGCATATTATTTCAAGTAGTGTTTTCCAAAAATGTTGCATTTTATAGATGAGCTGAAGGTTCATCAATACCCTTCAGACAGTCTGTTTCCTTTCCTGATCACCTTTTCCACAGTACAGTGTGGCTTCTGTCCAGTTCCTTTCCTTCACTTCCTTTCTTCATGAAATGGAGACAAACCCCCCATATCAGACATTTGCTTGGTTTACAAGGGCAAGTGTTTTGGAGGGTCGCTATCTGTAAATTCAGTGCCAGGAAAGGTGAAAGCGTGCTTTGCATATATACAAGCATATGTTACACACAGTTATTATTTAAAGTAAACCCTTAAAAGAATGATGTAAATAACATGGTAAGAATTTTAAAAGGTTCAGCACTCGCCTCAGTTCCCACTGACTCAAATGTGAGCGGAGGGAGGCTGAATTCAGCGAGAGTGCTCTTGAAAATCTCACCCATGTGTTTGGTGTTGGTTTTTTTTTAGAGAAAGGCTAGATTGGAGATGGGAAAACAGAGAGTGTGTTCTGGTCTCTGTCAAGGAATGTTTGCTGTCACTAAGAGCAGCGAAAGTAGCAGAAACAGAGGATATTTAGGGGATGCAACAAAAATACCTTCCTCTCCATCAGGACTTTGATGAATAGAGTGCATTCTGCTGTGTTTCTCTCACAGGGCATCCAGAAGCAGTAAAATGACACACACACACACACTCATTTTGTTTCTATGACAAGTCTTCCGTTCCGAAAAGCTGATGAATGAAATGCCACATGTACGGCAGCGCAGGAGATCTCATTTCTCTTCAGGCTTGAAAATGCTTATTGTGCTGAAATCCCATAATTGTGTGTGTGCGTGCAAACAGCTGGCTGCTGTGCACACCTGGGAGCTGTGCTGAGAAAGTGCCTCTCAGGCCTTTGCCGGAGTTCTCTGCTAGCACCTCTTGTCATGAGGTGGTGGCGATGGTATGTCCCCAGCCTTGCTGTCCCCCTTTTGCAGGAGGGGTGGTCTCCCTTCACCACTGCTCACCCCCAGCAGCATCCTTGCCTGCCTGAGCAAACCCTGGGCTGGCCAGTGTCAGGGGCTGTGCATGGAATTGACATAGGTGAAGGAATACATCTGCTTTTGGGTTTTGGGCTCCTGTTCCTTCTTTCTGTCACCCTGCAGTTTAATTGTGCCCCCAGAACAGCTTGCATGTGTCTCCCAGGCTGAGGTATGCCCCATGTCCCCCCAGGGCAATGCTGGCAAGAGGGGCACGGGGGTAACCCAAAAGGACTCCAGCCAGGCAGAGGGCTCAGTCCCACTAGTCCCATTTGCCTGATGGCCAGGGTCTCCCGACAGCTTCCTGTGGGAAGTGGGTGGTACATGCCTGGTGGGCTGTTGAAGTGTTCTGTATGTGGCCTAGAAAGGCAGGGAGGTTGATAGCACCATCACAGCTTAAAGAACGTTGCACTGAGCTCCTGCATTTCATTTAGCAAAGATTTGGCTCCAGCTTTGGCACTTGACACCTGGAAAGCACTGCCTAAATGTTCTGCCATGTCATCTCACCAGTTAACAGACCAAAGCTGTCTGGCCAAAGGATGTGGTCTTTTTTGCAAGTGCTTGTCCTTTATCTGGCAAGCATGCCCAGCAGCTCATGCTTCCTCCTGGTTGCCTCCTGATTACCATGCCAGGGACTCTTCTTCACACAAATCCTCTCTGTGGTTATCTCATTTCTCATGCCATCTCCTTGACTGCCTGTAAACAATCATTTCAGAGGCTGGGACTTCTTGCCTGGCAGCTTTCTCAAAGGTTCACATCTCTGTTGCATAGAGCAGGATGGAGAGCATGCATGCAGAACAGTTTCATTTTTGCATCTCAGGAGAGTCTGTTGTTCTCTCCACATAGGCTTCATGTTTCTCTGGGGCAGTGGTGCCAGCATTGTACTCCTCACAGTCCCCTTGGAGCAGTCATTGTCCTCCATGATGCCGCTTCTGAATTAGACAAAGCTATCTGCTTTTTTCATTTTACAGCCTTCTGTTTTAGTGTCTTCAGTGTCTGGTGTTTTCCTCTGGTAGAGGTCTGTGCCATATTGTATGCATCTGAGTGTGGTAAAATCCTCCAGGCTTAACCCTGTTTCCTTTTGATACCTGTCTAATCATTATCAAGCACATGTACAGAAGGACATTTTTCTTTCCTTTTTTTCTATTTATGCATAACTCTTGCATCAGGTGCAGTAGGAGATTGGTGAGCTTTTGTCCTGGGAATGGTCATAAAGCGTTGCCTATAGAAGTTTTGAAAGCTGACCCTGTAAACCATCCCAGCAATATCTGAGAGGACATGTTTGAGTACACTCCCTTTGCCTGTACTGTCTGCCTCACAGAAACTTAAATTCATGCAGGTGGATTATCTACTTGGGGCAAAGGCATGTTGGGTCAGTGAAGGGGAAAAGGGGAAATGCTAGGCAATTTCTTTCTATAGTGTACATGCTCTACAGAAGATCAGAAAGCCAGTGATTTTTTGTACTTCAGGTTGTCTCTCCACATTGGCTTCATATCGTTCAGTGGCATTAGGTCTTCTTTTGATTAATCTATATCCAACATGACAAAGCCCTTCCTGGGCAGTGAGCCTGAGGCACCGCTTGGTAGATGGTACCACCATATATCCCACCTGTGCCTTCTCTCCAGAGTAGTAGGAAGAGTTTAGGCCCACAGCAAAGGACTGAGCGATTTTGAAATTTTCTCCTGGAAATACTCCAGACTCAACCCTAGCTTGCAGTTCTGTGTGTGCTTGGCCTCACAGAAGCCATCTAGATTCAAGCTGGATAGCTGAGCCCCCATACCACCTCCTTCATTGCAAGAGGTTGTCTCCACTGTCCACCCCAGATATTTCTCTCACCATCCAGCCTCCACATCCCATCACACCCCATCGTGCACCTCTGGATGCTAAATGCAACTCTGTGAAGTGTAGGAATTACCTGCAGTGACTGTGCCCTCCTGACCCCACTGAGAAGTGCTTGGGGTGGAGAATGGAGACCACCTCGCATAGCAAAGGAGGAGAGGGCCTGAGTTATCAAGCTTGAAACTGGCCAACAGTTGTAAGAGATTAGACTTCATTTAGATCAGGTATCAGGAAGAAATTTTTAACTACAAGGGTGGAGTGGCAGTGGAACAGGTTGCTCAGGGAAGTTTTGGATGCCCCATCTGTGAAAGTGTTCAAGACCAGGCTGGATGGGGCTTTGACCAACCTGGTCTAGTGGAAAATGTCCCTGTCTATGGCAGGGCGATTGGAACCAGATGTTTTTTAAGGTCTCTTCCAACCCAAACCATTCTATGATTCTATGAAGAGAAGCAAAATCAACTGTTTATTGTAATGGTGTCATCTGACATGAAGAAAGGAGCTGTACGGTTGCAGCTGTAGTATGAGTGACATTATTTGGGTTTTTTTCCCAAGTGTGTGCTTATATTATGTTACCTGCTACCTCACCTCTTACTTGTCTTCCTACCTTCAGTCGGTTAGAGTCTCAAATCCATGTGGCGTCTGCTTGTTGTTTGGGAAGCACCTGGTGTATTGGAAATGCTCCTGAAGTAAACAAATGAAGATAATGGTAATGCAGACAAGTTGGGAAGCAAAATTACTGATTGCCCCGAAGAGCATCGAAGTCTGGGTCAAATTTGGCTCTTCTTATATCCACATAAGACAAGGGATTGGAAACTGCTTGGAATTGTGGGGAGGCAGAAATTTGATTTTTTGGGGGCTTCCAATTTAGATTGGAAGGAAAAGCAAAAGAACTCTGCTCCTGATTATGCTGCAAATCAAATTAACTTTACACGTCTGCTATGTCTTTCAAGTTTAGTGTTCTCTGAATTACTGCCTTCATATTTACACTGTTAAAAGTCTAATGCATTAGTAAGCAGCAATCACCACAGCTTTGCTCTGCATTAGCAAAAAGCAAGGGGGGGGGAAAAAAAGCCCTCTTTACCAAGAAGGACTGTCAGGGATTACTGCGTGTGCATGTTGTGACAAACCAAACAGCCTCCAGGCTGCTTATCTCCACTGCTGCTCACTTCATGTTTTATCCATTAAATGAACATGATGACGGTATTTTTTCTTATTTCTTGACATCACTTCTACCACACTGACAAAATTTAAGATGCAGTCATCTTGGTTCAGTATAAGCAGCAGCAATGTCATATGAATTATTTTTGAAGAAATAATTTTCTTGTTAATTGTGGGATTAAAAAACTCCCTTCGTCATTGTGTATATTTTGAAGAGAAGGACTTGGATTCAGCAGGTTTAAATTTGGCACAATTAAGACAGCTATGTAAGGCTTATTTCACATTACCAGATTTTTATTATTGCCCTGTTTTTGTGGAAGTATATACATTTTAAACTTATTTCAGTGATACAATTAGTTTAATCTCATAGAGAAGTCAACTCCTAATATATTGCTACTGTGATCTATCACTGTTTTTAAAGGGTCATTCAAAAAGAAGGGGAATTGTTCAAGGAAATGGTTTCATTATAAATGTATTGGGATTATGTTCAATAATGGAGTTGATGTTCCCTGGGAAAAAGCTTTCCCCTTCTTCTCTGTTGTATGTCAATCCTTATTTGCATTTTTAAAACATTTTCATTGCACTCTGTGGAGTTTCATCGCTTCTTCTTCTAAGAATTTAACATAGCTGAAAGTGATACTTGTCTCAAGTTTCTCTGGGAAAAAAATAACAACTGCTACCGAGAAGACATAGAATTTCTGATTGTTGGGTTTTTTAATTACAAAATTGCGTATTGACTGGCATGATAGTCTTTGAGCTGCAGCCTCGTTTGGTTGTGGCAGGATGAGAGGGCAATACATGCCCAGCCTGCCAGATGGGATTTGTATTAGCAGGAATATTCTGGTTTTGACAGGGCTATCATAGTGTCCCGCTGCTCACCTTCCTTGGTATTGTACAGACTGCGCTCTTCTTCAAAGACTGGCTCATCTCTTGTACTTCTGATGTAGAAAACACATCAGACACAGCAAGAACTTCCCAGATCCTGAGGTAGATTTCCCCTGAAAATGGCTTAGCTTGCTGCCTTTATCTTCAATAAATCTTGGCAGCCAGACAGCACAATCCGTTGCCACTCACATCTTGCTTTTTATGAAAGTTGCTATTAACCTAACGGCAGCCATTTGATCCTTTTAAAACCACAAACTATCCTTGGTGAGGTTCTGCTTGTCAAATACTGTGCTGCGGCTGCAAACAATTATTTTGCCTTTGTTGTCACCGTCATCATCTGCTGGGTTTTTTTCCACTCAGTGTACTTAAACTTCTGTATCTAAATCCAGTCTTACATGTAAATAATTAGAGGAACATTCTGTTTATTTACTTGTTTATGGTAATGTTTAATAAAAAACAAAAGTCATGTGGTAGATGAAAATTTGGGAATGATACGGGAGTACATTTAATTTGAGACTGATTTATTGAATGAAGAAAATCTGTGATACTGACCTGATCACAATATTCTGTAGAAACGGACCCTTGCTCAACAATTTTCTATATGCTAGAGGAGAAACCAAACTGATTTGGAAAAAAAAAATTGCTTCATTTTGTTGTGTTTTAATACATATGGATATTATTTATGAGGAAATATTGCCCATTGGTAGGACTGTTTTTCTGGGGTTTTGTCCTCTAACCCTGGTGCACCTTTTTTGGGTAGAGAGGA
The DNA here is from genome assembly GCA_013400375.1 of Thinocorus orbignyianus. Taxonomy (NCBI): domain Eukaryota; kingdom Metazoa; phylum Chordata; class Aves; order Ciconiiformes; family Thinocoridae; genus Thinocorus; species Thinocorus orbignyianus. The sequence goes on from VXBW01007406.1 coordinate 243,748, forward strand.
TACTCTCATCCCTCCTGTTAATGTCCATCACTCAGAGGCATGAAGCAGCAGGTGTGAAACTGAAAGATCCTGGCAACAGAGCCCCATACTCTGAGAACCAGAGTGGGCCTGTTGTGTCATCCAGAGTTTAGCTCTTCTCTCCATCCACAGCTCCATGCTATCAACATTCACCACTTAACTTGCAGAGGGGGCGTAATGGGCTCCCGTATAGGTATCCCTGAAGTAATCTGAAATGTTAAGACAGCAAGGAGTCCTCAAGGGGCAGGTAGATATGACACAGGAATGAGAGTCAGAAGCTGAGGGAACCTCAGGGTCATCAGATGGCACCGGGTGCCACTAGTGGCCGACCACATCCACAAGTAGTAACAGGCCCAGGGATTGCAGCTACACTAATTATTTTTAATGTTTAAGTATAATACATTAAAAAGGAGTGTTCTGCTTTGAAACTAGGTGAACTACATGAACTTAAGCCATCTAACATTACATTTTTCATTCTGGGTTTCAGATTTTTCAGACTCATTTTGTTTTACCACTCTGTCTTCCCTCCATCAACAAAGAAAGCACTTCAGTTCTTCAGCTTTTGAGTTTATAATTCATAACCTTGATTTGCTTTTAATACAGGATTTGGAAATACAGTTTGTATTTGTAATGTTAAAAAATATTTTCAAAATTAAGAATTAAAGACTCAATTTCAATTAAAATTATGTCATTCCAGATTGAAGTAATTGAGGATTAGCTTCATAGGGCAGTTTTCAATTGTTTTTGTTTCTGGTTAGATGGCAGAAGACATTTAAAAAGCCAAGTCCATATCCGGTATGAATGAAAGCTAGTAAGAATTTATTTTTAAAACCTTTTTTTTTTTTTTAATGAAAACTAAGGGGGTTTGCTTAACAATATAATCTTTCTTCAAAATTCTTAGTTTCATTCTTTTTAGTCTGAAAGAGCTAAAGTCTGAAAAATATGTCAGGTATTATATATAAATAGCTTAAATCTTTTTGCAGAAATTTTGCAAACAGTTTGAGTAACAACACTGAGACAATAAAGCTTGCCTGGAATTTTGGATCATTAATCAGTATTCTTTATACAGAAATGTTGCTTGAATTGGCACAGTCCCACACATTGATGGGAAAGAACTGCAGAATGAAGAAGTCCTTTTATTTAAAAGCAAAAAATAACACTCCAGAAGCATGACTGGCAATATTATACTAAAAATAGTTGCTTTCTTTGACTTTTTAGCTGATTAATTAGTTATGTAAGAGAAATATTTATAGCACAGGAGCAAGCAGCTCAACCTGCTGCATGCTCAGAAAGCATAGCATGACATGGAAAATTTGAGGAGAACAACTGAAATAAAAAAAGAATTTTCCTTCTTTTCTTGTCATTCTAATGGTATGATATGATATGATGCAACATGATTTAGCACTGAGGCCAAGAGATGCAACCAAAACCAGGATCCTTTTAGCTCCTTCAGCTGGTTCATGGGACAGCACATTTTTCTTTGAATGAATGACTGAATGAATGTCCTAAAAGCAGAGGAGGTTGGTAGATATAAGTTTGATTGGTGGATTGTAGTAAATTGAACATAGCAATGATAACGTCTCATAGTAATGACAATTTCTCAGATGGCAGTGTTATCCTTCACAATTTCAACTGACTTTACTTTGCTACATTTAATATTTTTCTTGTAGAACAAGCGAAGGCACCATATGCCAAGTATGTCTCGTGTCATGGCATCTCCACCAACTCACAATGATGTATTACATCTGCCTTATAAAATTGACTCCTTTTTAGTAGTGGTTTTATGTAAGAATGCAAACATTTTCTCAAAATGAGTGAAGTCAGTGACATAAAGTTGTTGCCAACACACTAACAGAAGAGAAGGAGCAGAGCCTAAGAAATGCATGAAATGTATTCCTTTTCCTCTTTCTAAAATTTTCAGTGCTTCTGATTTCCTTGATTAAGGATAGGCTCAAGGAGATGAACTTTTGTGCTCTGCACTGTGTCTGTTTCTGTTCCAACTCTTTTATTCTATGGGGACTAGAATAAAACTTTTACAAGTAAATAGAATGTATGAGATTGAATATGAAAGATGAGAGATTAACAGCCACATAACTTGTAATTTTTGGCTGCAACGAAAGCAAAGGAGAAGAGAAGGTGGTGCAGAGGGAGTGAATAAGGACTCCCAGAGTGAGAACACACAGAAGTGGTCTGCAGTCTGATGTTGTCACTTGTCTTAGCAAAACAAACTCATGCAATCTGCATCATTATTGTTGCACCTTCTGATTGTGCTCTGCCATTAGCACTGCCCCCAACTCAAGACTTAATTCCGTATAAACACTCAATTTTTCTTTTTCTTGAAGACAAGTTAAGAGAACAAGCTCTTTGCGAAGGAATGGAAGACCTATGCTGCACCTTAAAAGTAGAAGTTAAAATAAAGGAAGAACAAAGTTGATTCTCAGGTGGATCTACGTTAGTGCCCTATTTTGGATCAGGAGTTGCATCTGAGGTCATTCTCTTGGTCATCACTTACCAGGCTTCGGTTCACCTTGCAGAACAGGTTTAAGAGAGTGCAAACTGGATTCCTTTCAGATTAAAGTGAACCAAAACCTCATTTCAGAAACTCACCTCATGCACTCCAGACACTAATGGACACTCAGAGGAGCAGACTGAGTGCTAGTTTGAAGTCAAGCACCCTGAAATGCAAGTAGGGGGGTCCTCAGTATGAACTGTTTCAGTCTACATTTCCACTTTGGACCAACTTGCCAATGAATACTCGTCTTTACTCAGGCTCTCTTTCACTTGCTGTGACCTTGATTCAACCAGTCTGTGTTTCTCTCCCAGTTCAGCCTGCACTGTTGCTAGTTCTTTCCTTCACTGTGAGGACTCAGCAAAGACTGAGGAAGCAAGTGAAGTGATGTAGCTTCACACCAGCTGAAGATCTCAACTCTCCTGCTTTCATCTGCCAGCTCTGGCGCTCTCATGCTCAAAAAAGTTTTAGCAAGAAAAGCTGGTGGAAAAAGGATGACTTGTTGGGACACATGCAGCAGCATTTTTATGACAGCTCCAGCCAGTTTTTACTTCAAATTTACTCCAAGCAGCTGTGCACCTTTGGTTTGATTTTTAAATGGCAATGTTTACTCCTTATTAATACGCTATAGTAGACAATTTTGGACCAAATCTGTCCAGTGCTCACACTTTTAAATAGTCACAAAAGAATTTTAACAGTTGCCTATAAATTTAATTGCTTCATAGCAATTATTATGTCTGCATTACAGAACAGTATATGTTTTTTATTACCCTTAGGTCCCTTTTTAATAGGAGTACTGTGCTTTGTACAAGTCAATTATTTTTGATAGTTACAGTAATTAATGTTTAATTATATTTTATTAGCCTCATTTTGTTCAACTACCTTGGAACCAATCCAGGCATTTCTAAATGCTATACTTTGTGTGTGCATGTGTGCACACATCTGCATACCCTTCATGTGTCCATATATGCAACCAGTGAGTGCATTATTCTTGCAGAGAGGGAAACATGAGAGTTATCTCAGAAGACTATAGGAACATACGTGCTATCCTCTTTCCCATGGCTATCAATGATATCCCACATGCTCATCTCACAACTGTAAGCATATCTCCAAATTTTCTCCTACGCAGAAATATATCTGACATCTCCTGGTAGATGCCTCTGATGAATTGATGAATTTAGAACTGTATTTTCAATGGCTTTCTGTAGGCACATGTATGAGTGACTGCTTCTCTCTTATTCCATTATTTTAACTTTCTCCTCTTTGTTGGCTTTCTGCCTCCTTCCCCTTTTATTTCTCTTTTTCCTAGGAATGAATTTTGCCACTCTTTATTTCTGATCCCTCTCCGTTCATTTTTTTATTTTTTTTTCTCTAATCTTTCATTGGTCTCTCCCTTTCCTTTTCTACCTTTCTTCCCCGCTTCAAAGGGAGTAGGAAACCTCTGTCTTCCTCTGAAGTCTCTCTCCTAACTGTCACACTCCACTAGGTGTATACCCTGTCTCAGAAGCTATACAGCTCTAGAATTTTATATTTTGTTTCCCTTTTTCTGTGGTGCTTCTGTGTTCCTCTCTTTCCACAGCATTATGTCTCTCTGTTATATCTCCCTTCCTCCTGGAATATGAGAATTGTATTTAATTTGTTCTTTCAAAAATGCGTACTTTTTAATTTCTTAATTTTCAATAAATCTTCATGCCATTCATATGTTTGTCAATTTTCCTGTGAAATGAGGATAGCACCACAGAGCTGATAATAACTGTCTAATCATTTATTGGAATTTTTTGTTCTTAAAAGAAGGTAACCACCATTTGAATTGCGGTGACCAAACACGATTTCCCAGCAAGTTCAGGAGACTTGTGACCTTCTGGATGATTCTCAAGTCCCAAAGAAGGCTCTACAGTTAGGGAAAATCTGCTGCCTACACGCACATCACTATCTGCTCTCTCTTGTTTGGTTTTTCCTAGTTTCCATGGTTGATGTTTTTCCATCAGTGCAGCAGCTGTGACTAGTTTTGTTCCAAGTAAACATTTATGTTATGGAAGTATCATAACCTGGGTATCGTACATTTGTGGAAAAGAAGACGCCTTCAGCTGGAGGACTTACTGCTTACATGACAGCAATGCGAGTTTGGCTGTGAGCTGCTTTCAAAGCTAACCTTTCTAGAATACTTGCCCATATCACAGTGTGGAACAAGGCAGCTGCACATGACTTCTTGAGGCTGTCATTCCACTGCTAGGTGTTTTCTGTTCCCTTCAGCGATGACTGAGATCACCACAGTGAATTTTGCTCATAAATCAGGGAGTAGAGTCACCAGTGAAGAAAGGGAAGGGGCCTGAATTGTCTCATTAATTCCTCTTCTTTGACATAAGCATGATGAACCAGTGTTGACATGTCAGATTTTGGGGATGGGTATTTTGCGTGTTGAAGGACAGCCAGCGTTTCCTAGCTGTCTCTACCTGCTGCCTGTCCTGCTTCCTTCCACTTTGCTTTGCATGTCTGCAATACAGTGTGTGAACTTGGACAGAGATTCCACACTCCAGCAGCGAAGAGGCTGACAAGGAGTTAGCTATTCAGTGTAATCCTCATGCTGGTTTAATAATGTTCGTTGAGCATCAATAATGAAGAACACACTGGGAACAACAGAAATGGTTATATACTGACCACATATTAAAGAACATTTTAGAGCTGTTAAATGGAAGGCTACTCTACACAACGTATTGGATAGCGCAATGGAGACTAAAGAAAATGATCTCTTCTGAGAGGTTAGGAAAAGATAAATCAAAAATTACTTTCAGCAGTATAAAAAGCATTGACAAATCCTACATGATAGGCCTCTGAAAAAAAGATCACATCTCAGAAAGGCATCCAGGAGAACTTATGGATGGATTGTAGGACTCACTGAAGTACTCCTAGAGGCAGACAGAGAGCAGTCCTACTGTCCTACAGATAGCAGGGCAGGATGATGGTGTAGGTTCAGTTTGAGACTTCTGGAAGATTTCTGTGATGAAGAGATCCTTGCCTCCTTCCAGGCAGAATGCTTTTGCTAGTACATGTTACCAGATCGAACCAAATGTTTGCCCAGTAATAAAAGTTCAGATTCTGTCCTAGTAAAGCCTTGACTGAGTACCTAATTATTCATCTACTGCAAAGGCTTACAATTTTTTACCACAAGTCCATTGTGCCTTAAGGAACCTTTCCAAAACCATTTAATCGAACACAATATGTTCCCATTAAAACCGTGAACAAATCAGCATTTTCCATTGCTTATCATCAAAAGTTTACCAACCGGCTCTAATTGCCAAGTATAATTGCCAAATACCAATAAGCGTTTGTAGGGGAACTTAAAGCGAGGATTGCTCATCCACCCTTGACCCAAAAAATAAAGACTGCAGAAGACACAAACAGCTTTGGCAAAACCACTGCTGGTCCATTCCACCAAAAGCAGCCCTGTTGGCAGCCGGCACAGAGATGTTCACCACCACATAAGGATGTGCAATAAAGTACTCAAGGGGGTTCTTCAGGCACATCATAGTATTCAGAAATCATTCAGCCAACTGAAATGGCCCCTTCCCTCACTTCACTGCAGTAGTGCTCACGGGCATGACATTAAACAAACTCTTACCATGCATCTAATTAAATGGGGGCTGAGCGCTGTATTCCTCAGCATTTTAACGCAGAGTGTGGATTCTTCCATGGCTAACTTGCATCAAGCCAGCAATGACTTTTTTTAATGAGCTTACAAGACCTGATAATAGCTCCCCAGTTATTATCTCTATGCCAAGACATTTGTAACTGTAAAAGGTATTACAAATAGGAGACTGGAGAGCGAACTCCAAAATCTTCTAACTAGTAGATGGGAAGCAGCTTTACAGCTTGAGCAGATTTACTACTTCCCTCTAAAGAAATCTGTGTCTTCCAGAACTGAGAAAGAGAAATCACTGGAGAATGCCTAGATGTGATTGTGTGCAACCACTTTTGCTCCTGTCGGCTCCAGTCCTGTGCATCTGTTTGCAGGCTTGAACCTACACAGTATCAATCAGATGAGCTGGTACGGCACACGTTCTAAAAAACACATAGGACTTTTGTAACCTCTGTTTTCCAGCAGAAGACTTTAAAAAAAGACTGAAAAGATTGATTTTTCCAATGTAGTTGTACTAGTCTAGAAGGCAAAGGAGAATTCAAAGAGATTGCTAATTAGAAGAGATAGAACTTAAAAATAGTGAAAATACCAAGCACTGTACAAACTATTTCTTAATCTTAGTAATAAATGTAGACTGTAAAATATTAACAAAGATAATGACTAACAGATTAGAATTTATTATGCAAGATTTGATTCACCATAACCAAGAGGGATTCATTAGAAATAGATTACAATGTACAGTAATAATAACAGACAATTATTGAACATAATAAATCTATGTAAAGAGAGGGATGAGTTAATGTCTGTCTTCCATTAGAGGAAGAAAAAATTCATCTGATCATGTAAACTTGAGTCACACTGCTCTTAGCGTCCTCAGATTTTTCAGCAAGAACAAACAGGTCTATGTGACAGAAGAGAGCCATGAATAAGGAGAAGTGGACTCTTGTCTCAAGGAGATGTTGTAGAAGGAGGCATAAGCTCAAAATTCCCCTCTCCTCTTTACTTTTCAACTATTTTTCCCATGTTAAAGTCTAGGCTTACTAACATAGCAACCACAAGTAAATGTATTGGGCAAGGATAAAATAAATTACACTGGTAAATAGTACATTAATATTTCTATCACAACCAACATATGCTATTTGTTAGTGTCCTATTTGTTTTAATATTTTTCTTTCTTATTCAGTCCAGTTAGATGGTAAAAAAGGAGCTTGTGTGTGGGTTTCAGCACAGCTTTAATTAATATCCAGAGCACATTGTGGCATTATATTTCTAATATTCAAATTTTGATGTTATTCTAAGTGTTTTATTAAAAAATTTATTCCAGTGGGAACTCTTTTATAGTGCTTCAGTATGTCAGAAATAACAATTTTTGTTATCTCTGGCAAGCTTGCTTTGATTCCACCTCCAGGAAACATCTGCTTTCTAAATCATTCAAATAGTAAACAGTTCTTTCTAGGTTCTGTCATCTTTATCCTGATTTTCCTCCTGCCTTTCTGTCCTGTTACCATCCAGAACAAGAGCTAATCTCTGAATGATCCAGTGATCATGTTAGGCCATTTATCATAACTCTAATAGACAGCATATTCTGTATATTTGCCAGTTGACTGTGTTGGGTCCCAGCATGCTGGACTTAATCATGAAGCTTCATGGATCTTAGAATCAGTCATACTTTACATCCACTGTCTTTGTTTTCTGCTGGAGAGGGCAGTCTCTGTTCCAGTGGCTGCCAACAAATGGTACTGTTCTTTTTATTTCTGTTTTTATTTCTGTTATTGCTGACAATAAGCATAGCAATAAGAATCTTGCTCAGAGTTTATTCAGACAAATTACTTTCCTCCTTCTTTTTCACTAAATATGTATGCTCTCAAAAATGATTGGGGATTTTGTGTTTTGGTTTGGTTTGGTTTAGAAATTTAACGCTTTCTTTTTAATGAGACTGTCCAGAGCAGCTGGCAGATGTTCACTGTTCCTCAGACATGGACCTGTTGGAACAGGTCCAGAGTAGGATCGTGAAGACGATAAGAGGCCTGGAGCACCTCTCCTTTGAGTACAGGCTGAGGAAGTTGGGGTTGTTCAGCCTGGCGAAGAGAAGGCTCCAGGGAGACCTTATAGCAGCCTTCCAATACATGAAGTGGGCCTACAGAAGAGATGGGGAGGGACACTTTACCAGGGAGTATAGCAGTAGGACAAGGGGTAATGATTTTAAACTGAAAGACAGTAGGTTTAGATTAGATGTGAGGAAGAAATTCTTTACTGTGGGGGTGGTGAGGCAGTGAAACAGGTTGCCCAGGGAAGCTGTGGATGCCCCATCCCTGGAGAAGTTCAAGGCCAGGCTGGATGGAGCTTTGAGCAGCCTGGTCTAGTGGGAAGTGTACCTGCCCATGGCAGTGGAGTTGGAACTCGATGATCTTTAAAGTTCTCTTCCAACCCAAACCATTTTATGATTCTATGCTATCCTGTGAATTTTAGATCTGAATCTAAATTTCTGATCTCTGTAGTGAAATATAAGTAAAACCTGAGGAAAGCCAATAAATCACTCTTGGGTCTATTAGAAATAGAAATCTGTTGCTTATAATGTACACCTCTTGGCTCTCATTAAAGCCTTGTAGAAATGATACACCGTACTTGAAAACCATAGATTGGAAAATAAGTACATTCAAACTGCATTGCTGGGCCAGTGCTCTGTATCCCAGTGGTAAACTTAGCCTATTAATGGCTAATGCTTTAAAGAAACACAAAAGCCCTAAGGCTAGACTTGTATTGCATTGTAGCTGCATAGTAGCTGCAAATATTAATCAAAGCTTTTGAACTTGTGAAGTAGCACATTGTCCTTGATCATCTGTAACTGAGTCTAGACCAACTTTGGACACGGTTTGGATAATTGCTCCTGTCTGAAAATGTCTGGTATCTTTTCTAAAACAGCTTTATTCCCTACTTAACTGCCCAAATAAGACACACATGCTTAATAGGACAAGCAGCAGTGTTAGGCACTGAATGTTGGGGCCCTGATTTTGCAGATATATGTCCATGCTTATCTACTCCATTGAAGTGACCTCAAGAAGCCCCACAGAAGTCTCCTTCCCCTCCTCCCCCGACTCCATCTCCTTCCCCACCTTTGCAGTGAGCGAAGAGCCTCAGCACTGAATCTATCTTTCTGACTTTCTTCCCTCTCTCCTTCCCTTGCCTTTCTCCCAGCTGTCCTATGTAATCTTCATCCAAGGCTCCTTGTGACAGGGAGCAAAATCTCTCACAGCCCACTGAGGCTAGAGGAGATCATTTGCAGCTACAGAGAGCACAAGAATGACCTTCTCCTCCTTGTTCCTCCTCTGTAAAAGAGCACAGGGCTCTGGGACCTTTGCCAGGGTATTGGTTCTCCCTAGCAGCCCCAGGCAGGAAGAGTATACAAAATTGTCCCCTGGCCTCTCTGTTGTTTTTTTTTTTTTTTTTTGCTGAGACCAGTGGGCACAGAGACACTGCAGGAGCTTTTGCTTCCTCCCTGACAGTCTACATAAAGTACAGGGTGCCAGTGGATACCATGCTGCCTCTTGACTATAGAGCCAAGAGCATCCTTCTGGCTCAAATCTGGGCTTGAGGGACTAAATGTTTCTGTCTTCCAGCTAGATGACACATATGTTATGCAGCATTCAGGGGACCAGCACAGAGAACCTAGTACAAGAGAGGTTCCAGCATTTTATCCATGTTTCTGTCCTTCTTTGCGTGGCATAACTGCATTGAAATCCTAACAAGCAGGAGTGTTGAGGGATGAGGCAGTCCTTCTCTTCCAGAGCTTCCTCATGGGGGCTTTACTTGCCACCTTGTGTGTCATAAGCGGCTGCAAAGCTCTTGTGAATGAAAACTACCGTAACGTGGAGAACTTGAGTTGCGTCACTGTGAAAAGGAAAAGCTCTAGTGACATAAAGAGAGTCACCTCGGAGTGGCTGGTAGCTTACTGAAGGCCACAGTGTGCTTTTTGGGAAAGCAATTGCTCAAGCACTTGCTTTTTGCAATCTCTTCTTTGAGGAAGGACGGGAAAAAAGTATTCTGCTCACTTTTCAAACTCCAGGAAGGATATCAGTCAGCCTGACCTTTATCAATTTTGAAAGACAAGCCAGCAGCCAAAGAGTTACTGTCCCACCCCGATCTTTTTGGGCAGACAGAGGGCGTAGGGTTCTTGAAGAACCCCAGGCATCTTTTCTGAGTGGGAGCTGTTGGGCTTGGCTTCAGTCTTTCAATGCCTGGTTTTGTTTTGTCATCATTTGCTCAACTTAAGTCTGGTTTATGGGACTAAATTGTTGGTGGTGTTTCATTGTGCATTCATACCACTGTAATGCATTTCTTTTCAAATTTGGTACTGCTTGCCTTCATCTGTACACAGCCATTTATCTCAGGATTTACAAATCACCAGTGTAATTTGTTCACAGCTAAGGCTACACTTACTCAAAACGAAAACTGGAAAACAGAAGTCATAGATTGCTGTCAGAAGACACAGACCAGTATTTGCAATATTCTTTGTACAAAAACAATTTAATTTACTTATCCAGTGTTAGACGTGGGAGAGTGATCAGAAGGGAACTATGAGTAAATATGGTGGAAATTCAAATTGGAAAGGATGCCTTTCACTAGTTAAGGAAATGCAGAGTTCTATGATTTCACCACCTTGTTTCAGGTTCTTTTCCAAGATTTAATTGTTTAGATTTTGTCATTTTATTCAGACACATACAGCAGCAGCATGTTGAAGATTCTCGGAGCCGTGACCTCTGCAGTCTCATCATGAAAAATTGGACAGCAAAAAATGGTCTCCAAAATGAAGCTTATTTAAGTCTATTCATTAGTAAAAAAGAATAAATAGTAAATATTCATAATGATGAAGAAACTATAAGTAAAATTTCCAAAAGACTGAGTTTATATCCTATATGAGTAACTTGCAAATTTGCCTTTCAAGTGGGGTGGGGTGGATAGAGTTATTTTTTAAGTTACAAATTAATGAGAAGCAAGGTAAACCAGCAAATAAATACAACACTTGGTGCTGCTCTTTTCCAGATTTGTGTGAGCAGATTAGGGAGCAGAATAAAACAAACGGGTTTGAACCACTTGAAGAAATGTTTTTTCAGAGCTGTAAAATTAAATTTCAGTGATTCCTTCTCACATTCAAGCTCTAGCATCAGGCTTGAGAATAAACATAATTATAAGAATTAGTAAAATTAGTTGGGGGACCCGCCATCTTACTGAAGGTTTTCACTGAGCAGAAATATCCTCAGCTGGTATAAATCGGTATGGCTCCATTGACGTCAAAGGCTCTGCAGCAATCTGCACTGGCTGGGGAAGCAGTCTTCTGTGGCTAAGACTGTTTCTCCCCAGTCCAGACCTGCTGCTTTGCGAATTTTAGAAAGAACAGAAAAATGCCTCATGGTCTTGTGACAATTGCTTGTTACTGTTGGAGAAAATATTATACTCTGTGCGCCTCAGCACAGGCTGCCGGAACAAAAAAGACACCTTCATTTGTGAGAATTATATCTGAGCACTTTGGACATTATTCAGTTTTACTGGGCTGTATTTACTTTAACTGGTTTTATTTATTTTCCTTCCGTACAAGAATTTACTGCTCACACATAATACTTTCTCTCTTCTCTATGATTGGATTTGCTTTATCAACTGATCTCTCTCAAATTTGTTTTGGTTATAACTGAGCTGTTACTTTTTACATATAAACACTGACATGTAGGAATTGCCATTCTGGGCAAGACCAGCTGTCTGTCTGCTCTAGCACCCTACCTCTGGCCTCAAGGCAAGGCACTGAAGGACAAAATAGCCTGCCTGGGAGAAGCACTGCCTCCCCACTCTTGAGGTTTCTAGTCGCTTTATACACTGAAACGTGAGGCTTTACACTTCTCATTAAGAAATCTGTGCGCCAACTAAGGTAACAGAATGTGTTCTCGTTACCTATGTAAAGGTCCGGTCCCTCTTTAATCCTGCTAAGCTCCAGACTTCTCTCATTACTTTGTGACAGTGAATGCCACAGTTTAATTATGTTTCACCTAAAAGTTAAATCCATCTGCAGTGCCATCAACCGTTCACTTATGTTGCTATTGCAAGAAAAGGCAAATGGCAGCATCCAATTGACTTTTGCTGCAATAATCTGTGACCCATTCTTCCCTCAGCTAAACCCTTCAAATCTTTTCCATCTGTCTTAATCTGGAAGTCCAGCCACCTCTCCTATCATTTGCATCAGCTATTTCAACTATTTCCACTCTACCCTCACTTGGTGTCTGTCCTAACTGTAGGGCAGCTGTCTTCCTCAGGGCACTTCACAGTCCTTATCTCCCAGTTATCGGGGAGATTTCTGGACAACATTTTGCCTTCCTTTCTGCTTACATACCTACTTTTCCTCTATAAATGTAAGCACTGGTTTGTGGTTTAGAAAACTAAGCAAAGGATATTGCACAGTTGGGCATTAACAGGTCTTCTCCTATTGAGACACAGCCGTTGGGACCTCAGAGCTGACAAGTTCTCATGCAATCCAGAGTTAGACAGCAAGAACTAAACACTGTATTTCAAGGAAGGGCATCTCACCAACGTATGTCTAAGATGTTCCGCTGACACTTCACAGGGCACGTTTTGCTTGCCTGTCAGTTTGGCATTACAAAGCCAAAGTTCTTAATTACACTTTTCCTAGACACACTGACATTTAGGTTTTTTAGGGAACCTTTTGTGTTGCTTTTTTTTCTTCAAATTAGCAATTTTATTTTCTGAATTAAGATCAAGGCTGTAAGGAAATACACTTCCAATCTCAACTAAATTATTGTTGGTTTATTCTTCATATGAGCATGTATCAGGGAGAGGATTAGAACTAGCACAAAGTCTTTATGTCATTAGTTTCAAGCAAACCAGACTGATCTCCTCTGGTTGGGTGGGTGGAAGGGATGCGAGGTGAAAGATTTCACTAGATGTGACCATTTACCTGTACCTTGTGAGATGTGTCTGTGTACTTGAAATTGAGCAAAAGTGCATTGAATTTGTGCTGGCATCTTGTCGTCTTCACAGCATGGTGACTTTCTCTTAGGTATATTTAGCAAGCGTACAGAGATTGGAGTGAATAAGCTAATGATATGACACATTCCATATGACACATATGACCTAGATGCAACCCCAAAAAAATTACCATTACAATGAGATCAGTGTTAAAGCAGAACAGAAAATGAAAAGTTTAAACCTTTAAGATTACCTAGGCAACATAAAATCTATAAAATGACTTGCAGCAGTTGGGAAAAAGAAAAAAAAAACAACCCCAAAATCACCATGCAAAATAAAAGATAACTGCATGGCAGAATTATAGCCCTTGAGCCCATACAATATTTATGTGTATTGTTTTTTACTTGTAAGCATGTAAAAGGGAATAAATGTAAATATTTCCTTCCTTTTGACAAAAAACCAAAAATAATGTCTTAGTATTTCCTTAAATTTATAAACAACTTTTCATCATGAAGGATCCCCAACTGACAGGATAATTGAAATGCAACTTCAGAATGCCATACTTCATATTTCTGATAGCGTCATTCATTTATTTGGAAAAAAAAAATGTTCTTAAAGCTTTTCTGTGTTCAGTGTAAGTTTTACATTTTTGGAGCTCAAAAGATGAAAATACTAAATTGAAGCTGATCCCTCTTCTTTGTAGTCTTAGTAACTAAACCAAAGCTCAGAGAAAATCTGTTTGCTCAAACTCATAGCATCTCTTGGTGTGTCTTGGTGGAAAGGCCTCCCTCTTTTGCAGAGGACAGAGATTTTGCTATATGCACAGACGAGCTCTTTAAAATTACAATTCACTTGTGCACTTTGTAAGAAGTGTCCCTCTTCCCCTGAAGCTAACACTGGCCACAGTATCAGAAAGGAGAGTGTTCTTGACTCCCAGTTAGTGTGAGCACCTCAAATTAATTCAGCCTATGACTGAGAGGGAGGAAGATTTCCTCCCCCAGTGCAGAAGGGCTTTGGTGAAGCAAGATGATGCTGGCCCCATGACCAGGGAGGTGCATAGGTGAGGAGGTGCCCCACAGGTTTCCCAGCATATCTCTGGCCTCCAACAACCTGGAGAGGACAGTGTGCACACACCCCCACACAGCAAATTTGCCTCTGGTGAAGACATTTATGAGGGCTATGGCTTATGTCAGTTGAGGGTACAAAGGACTCTTCCTTTGGCAGTGGTGGTGGTTGAATCATTAGGTCTCCATTTAGGGATGTAGGTCTCATACAAGGAATGGTCCCAAGCTGGTTTTTGAACAAGTGTAATTTTTCAGAAGTTCATTTCCTCACTCTGTCATGGGTCTTGAAATATATTGATATTTAGCGGTGTTTCAGCAAAAAATGATGTTTTTGAGACTGTGTCTCTTCTTTTCTGTTTTCTCTTTATTTTCCAATACTGTCAGCTCACTCCTCTAAATTTCCAACCTGTGCTCTATGAGTGTCTCAAGTTTTGTTTTAACCAGTATTAATACAGACAGGCTGTCAGCAGCCTCATTGTGTAAATACTCCATTAGTTCCCTCAGGGAGCCATCTTGCTTTGAGCTACTTAGCGCTTGGTCTACTGGATGGCGGCTGTAAGGAGGCCGGTGTCCCTGAGGAACAAGGTTAAACAAAACCCCACAGCTTGTCTTCTCTTCGTTTTTTCCCTCCTGCCTTAATGAATGCAGAGTGCTTTTGTTGACGGCTGGGAAATGTATCCCTTACATAAAAAAGCAGCAGTTTCTATCACTGATGGCCATAAGGCTGGGTTTGACTGGGAGAGGGCTGCAGAAATAGTTGTTATGGGTAATGGACCTTCGTTTGCACGTCAGAAGCGTACAGCATCAGCGGGCTTTGACCATATCATGCCTTCTCAGCATCTCCCCCAGTCTAACGGTGAAGCTGAAGCAGCTGTCAAGATTGCCAAGAAAATGTATTGAAAAGGCAAGCGAAAGAGATAAACACTCACAGACCGTGCTGCTGGACTGGAGCAGCACACCAACAGTAGGGACTGGCAGCCTAGCGCTACATTTCATGTCACACTGTTGTGCAAGCTCTCCGTTGCCTGCAGCAAATAAACTCTCAAAGCTATAACAGTGGAGAAAGTGACAGGATGAATTAAAGAGTTGCAACAGCGAGCCAATAGTGGAAGCATAGAAATGCTCATTGGGCACCAGAAAGGACATCCAGGAAGGCTATGGCCAGTATCTGGTGGCAAAAAAGGTGGCTGGGACCTCTCAGAAGAGTATAGCATCATGGTCATAAAGTAGCATCCACGCGGTGTTACATAGAAAGTCCTAGTAAGCCATCACGCTTTTGGAATAGTCCAATTTAGTCTTTTCATATGGGTACTGTTACAAAGAAATTAAACAGTGACTTTGAGATTGTCACATGCTTATATGTGATCCTTGGGAACTAGGTCTATGACCACTAGTAGGACAGAAATCTGCAGAAGTGCTGGGATATTCCTTAGATGCTTCAGAAAGAGCCGAGTTGATTAAAGCAATTTGATTTCTACTACCAGAAAGCAAATGTTGTCAGAGGATTCTACATCCAGGTCGGATTAAAAATAGATGGTATGTCACTCCAAAACCTCATATATGTAGATGTATAAATATATGCATATATGTACATGTATGTAAATATATGTCTATGTCTGTGTATGAAAAGGTATATAGAATCTTAGAATGGTTTGGACTGTAAGACACCTTCAAGGATCATCTAGTCCAAACCCCCCTGCCATGGTCGGGGACATCTTTCACTAGATTAGGTTACTTAAATCCCAGTCCAGCCTGATCTTGAATGTTTCCAGGGATAGGGCATCCATGACGTCTTTGGGCATCCTGTTCCAGTGTCTCACTACCCTCATAGTAAAGAATTTCTTCCTAATATCTAATCTAAACCTACCCTCTTTCAGTTTAAAATCGTCCCCCCACTTGTCCTGTCACTTTAGGCCCTCATAAAAAGCCTTTCTCCATCTTTCTTAAAGCCCCCTTTATGTACTGAAAGGCCACAGTAAGGTCTCCCTGGAGCCTTCTCCAGGCTGAACAACCCCAAATGTCTCAGTCCGTCTTCATAGGGGAGGTGCTCCAGTCCTCTGACCACTTCCATGGCCCTTCTTGGACCCACTTCAACAGGTCCGTGTTTTTCTTGTACTGGAGACCCCAGAGCTGGATGCAGTTTCACCAGGGTGAAGTAGCAGGGGAACAATCACCTCCCTCAACCTTCTGGCCACGCTTCTTTTGATGCACCCCTGGATGTGGTTGGCTTTATGGGCTGCAAGCGCACATTGCCAGCTCATATCTAATTTTTCATTTTCCAATATCCTCAAGTCCTTCTCTGCAGGTCTGTTCTCAATCCATTCTCAATTCATTAGTGTTTGTACATACATAGGAGACCTCAGGAAAAGCAAGAAAAGGTGATGCAATGTCTTCTTTTGATCCTTTCCCACACTCCATTTATTAACTGTTTGTTGGAAAGAAAATCAGAAACTAGAAGTCTTCACACCTGGATGAGTGCCATGACCACCAAGCCACACAATTTTTCTTCTCATTAAACACTGGCTTTGTCTTACTGGATGTCTTGTCATAAGAAGTTTGCTGAGTAAGCACCTACCTTTGACCTTGGACATCACTTGATAACAAGAAATGTCAGTCACCTAAGAAAAAGCTTTTAATATTTATGAGGGTTGAGTTAAATTAGTATCTTTGTGTCAGTCTATTGAGTCTTTCTTTTGAAGTTCTGTTCAGTCCCAAACACCAGTGCTGCCCTTCTACCATCCCCATAGCATCAATTCACAGAACTGATTTTGGGATTTGACAACAATCATGTAGATGATTGTTCTGAAGTTCCTAAAACAAATTAAAAAAGTTAAAACAAATGAAAAAAAGAAGAAGCAAACAAATTCCTGCATCCAAGGAGCTGCATTAGAAGTGTCCCACTGCCAGCCGCTTTCTCTGGGGGAGGTCAAGCATCACTGACAGTTCTGGGATCTACCCAGAGCTGGGCACATAAATATCAAATACAGAAAGGCTTATAGTGGGATGGTATCAGCCTCCAGGGGGGCATGCTTCTCCTGGCAACAAGAGAATCCTACAAGCATGATGTCAGGCATTTTTGAATGTGCATAAGAACTTACAATTATTTTTTGTTTGTGAGAGGAGTCAGTGTTAGCTCCTGCTCGTGATGAGCCGAACTCTCTGGAGTGTCTCAGTCCGTTCCCTCCTCCCACCCCTATACAAGTAGTAATGTTCCCAGGCTACTTCTAGCCAATTGTTGCAGTGCATTAAAGGAAAACAATTCAGGAAATAACCACTAACTGATCTGTTTTGTTTAAAATTCAGAAAGTTCAGTTCCACTATCATTACAGGCAGCAGCAGTAGGAAAATTTCAACAACAGGCAGGGCTTTGAGTAAGTTTTATGTGCTTTCCTTCAGTTCTCTAGCCAAATAAAAATAAATTAAAAATTGTTTAAGAATTAGGTGAAATTGAAAAGCTTCTTTTTTCATCAGAATGAAAAATTTGGGGAATTGTTTGTCATGGAACAAAGAACCCTGCTCTAATTCAAAAGTAAAATGCTGCTGTAGAACACGCTTGTGCTGAAAGCAGAGGCAGTGTCAAATTAGATTGGTAAAATGGGATGAGGAAGAGATGGAACAGGTACTTTTACCTAAAAGCCTTCAAAAGACTATTCTGTTTGGCAAGTCTGTAGGATACTCCAGAGAGGACTGAGAAGGATTTTCCGCCTTTTCTTTTGATGCTGTTCTACTTTCTCATTGTGGACTGGTCCCTGGCACAGAGAATAGAGCCTATCCCATGTCCTGAATGAATTCCCTGTCAAGCAAGGGAGTTATTTAAAAGGTCCCTCTCTTGTTGAATATTGAGTATTCAGTGAAAAAAAAAAAAAAAAAGTGGAACAGATTTAACAGGAGAAATTGCATGTGTCCCATCTCCACATTGCTGAGTGGGAGTTCAGCCTTGCTGTTACTTGGATCAAGATGGATCTAAATGTAGCTCTCCTGTCTTCCTGATGAGCATCTACTCAGCACGTGACATGCACAGCAGGGCCAAGCTCACCCAGCTAGTTCTGTGGGAGATGACAGTACATTTTTGCACCCTACTTGAGCATGCAGTGAACCGGGGAGAAAAAGTGCGATGACTCTGGCTCAAATCCCTGCTTGCAATCAGTCAGGTTAGCGAGTGGATGTGAACCTGGTTCTCATAGGTACTGTGTACAAAAAGTGGGGCTAATGGTAAACAGATTGCTATCAAGAGGCTTGTAGATGTAGACCTGATGATTTTTTTTTTTTCAACTAAAACAATTTAATGAGTTTATAAGTAATTCTGTGAAGGGCAACACTAAATTTTTCAGTACAGTCAAATATTTCTACCCTAAAATTTTCAATCCTCTGTCTGGAGAACGTGACCCAGACTGTCTAGGACTTCATAGATCAGTTGCTGAATTTCCATGCGTGAATAGTCGTAAGACCTTGTGCAGTGTGCAGGTCCAAACCAAGCAATAGTTTGAAGGTTCTGTCCAACAGTGTGACTTGGACCTCTGGTCTTATAGACAGGCCATAAAACCCATCAGGAATTTCAGCCAATGGTGCAAGGGTTTTGCAATGTAATGGGGAAATCATTAACTAAACCTAGTATTGTATTTGTTCCAGTAATAGCAATAGGGTTTTGCTACATTTAATCTGAAATTGGAGTGATGACACTGGATTTTAGGATAGCCATATATGTTGCTTTTTAATACCCACTGGTCATTAAATTGTATTTTAGAGAGAGATTATCTTTCATTCCTGTCTTTAAATATTTTACTGTAGTTATTTCAAAGTTTTAAGGGTCAACAGTTGAGTGTTAGCCCTTAAGATCATTCACAGGTCACTGTGAATTCATCACACTTTCAGCTGAAAAATACATCAGTGAAAATACTGCAAATGTAGCTAGAGAGCACTTGCCATGACTGTGAGAGTCACCAAGGGATCACTGGAGCAGAAATTAGCAAAGAATCACACCACCAGCAAGGTCAACATAGATAACATATTTAGGAGGAAGTCTGATATGTTTTTTGCCCATTTCAAAGTGATGCACTAGCATACATCCCTTTTATCAGGTAACCATGCTATTTTAAAGTACTCTGGCATCTGAGATCTGAATGTAGTTCAGAATCTCTATGTGATACCAAACACAGTAAATGAGTGACTTTGACACTGTCATTAGAAAGATTTTAGGGGAGGGTTATGTGAGTCATGAAATTCATCTCAGGAGTTTCTAGATTCACTGTTACATGTCTGTTTGGGGAGGAGGTGAAACTGAAAAGTTGAATTGGAAATCAAATCCTCTAAATACTGTTAGTTTTGCTAGTAAATACAGACTTCACCAGTAAACCAGTTTGAAAAAGATAATTTAAAAGTAAAAATTAAATTGTGGGTTTCTCAGCTGAAGATACGACTAGTACAGGCATTTGTTGTGCTATTTCATGCATTTATTTTCATTTTCATCTTTCTAAGATTATTCCTCAAATACTTTAAAGTTGCAAACATTTGGGAAGACAGTGTAGTAAACACGAAAAAGCTGGGTTTTGTTTTCTTTCTTAATGATAAATTAAGACCTGTTTACAACACAGTATTTTTTTCTTAGGAGAACTACTGAGTGTACTTCACCTATGACAATGTGAAAAAAAAAATCTGCTAGAAGGAAGCATTAACTAAATGCCTAGAGCATAATAGCATCGTTTGAAAAAAAGGAGGCACTTGAGTATTTAAAGTTGTTCCTCCCCAAGAAATCTTAGTTTGTGGAAGGTGCTGAAGATGCTCTGTCCAGAGCATGGGGGAGCTCCTCTGTGCAACTGCGGATGGGTACAGCCTGGGCAGCGTCGATGCAGTGCCACAAAGGGCGCTCTGCTAGCCAACACCATGTGGTCCTCTTTTAGCCATGGTCACCTCTAGTGTCAGCAAGCTGCTCCAAACTTTCCCCGCAGAGTTTTCTGACAAGTGTGTCCACTGCAGAGTAGTTTCTAGCCAGCTCTGAGCCATTTTGATGTCACCGGCTTGTATTTAGGTATATAAGAATACATGTCTAAAATACTGTGTCTAAAAGCTTTGGAAGATTTTCATCTGAAAATTTGGAAAGGATGAAAATTACATCGAAGTAAATCCAGACAGCTCATATTGGCTTCAAAAACAAGGAAATAAAATGTACATCTGATCTCTTCTCAAGCCATCAGCATCATGCTGGTGAGCTCCCTTGCCCAAAGGGTATCCTCTATGTGCTTAAAGAGGAAACAGTTTTAAAATGGTCAAAATGTAAACAAAGAGCACTTTATGTGGTAAATGCAAAGTAGAATAAATTTTTTAAAATAATAGGAGAGAAGTACTGGATTGAACAAGCAGTAAATTATTTATTCCCTTTGGACAACTAAACTACTCTGAAAGAGAAAAGCTTTTATAAGAATTGATTGTGTACTAGCACATTATGACTGGAGCAATACCACACCATACTAGTTCTTCAGAGTTTTTATTTCTGTAATATTTTTATGTAATAGCTGAAACAATAAATAAAACCCCAGAAATTTCTTTGTACTCTTTGTGTGGCAGGATAATGCAGCACCCTTGTCAGGCAAGAGACTATGCAGCCTGTCATTTATTCTTATTATTGGCTAATATAGTATCTGATGTGGGGATGTTAGTTCATGAGAAATCTAGGCAGGAAGTAACGCGAAAGGCTGTTAATCCCCATTAAGAAGAATAACAGTGTCATGAGAAATACGAGGACGCTGTTCCATTACGGGTGTTAAATAATGGGGAATGCACCATCCGAAGAAGCTCTGGCTAACGTCCCTTCTATCTGCGGGTTTCCATGAAAGTGCATTTATGACCCTTTGCACAACATTTGTCATCATGAACATAACCTTTTGAAGGTTTCCCTAGTTAGCTCCTCTCTCCCCCTTTCTAACACCTGGCCTGGGCCGGGATGCATCTGGTCCTTACCACTGCAGACGGAGGGACGACAGGAGAGATCTGTGTTTGCACACATCCAGTGCAAACAGCAGGAGGATTACAGTCTCTGGCTGTAGGGAAAGAACGATGTCTGCACAGAGGAGCAGGCTGTGACCTTCTGCTTGGTTTTGTCACAGTCTCTGATTGCTCAGGAAGAGCACCTGCATTTGAGACCAGTAGTTTAAATATCACGGTTTGATCGTTAATTGCTGTGTGAGCGCTAACCCTAAATCAAAATCTATAAAATGACAGCCATAAACTTTGGGATACAGGTTTCACTGCTGACCTCTTGGTGATACCATGGCCAATTAAAATTGTTAAGGTGTGCTCACTACGCTATGTGAAATCTGAAGTTCAGATCTATCTCCAGTACCTAACTTGCAAATGCTACTGCCTCAAATACTGTATCTGGATAAAAGAATGAAAATGTCTGTAATGTCGCATAAATAAGGAAAGCAGTTAGAATAGTAAATGAATACATAGTAAAATATCACTATAACCATTTTTTTTTCAGAAAGTACTCTTTCAAACAATAAATTTAAAAAAGCATTTATAGAATATGACCTTTAATTTTTTAGAGATAATCAAATTTGTATTTTCAGTCTGTCACATTTTTAGATTAATTCTTTGATCTCATATATACAGAAAGTTGGTTTCTTGATGGATTTTGATTGTTGTATATTCCTATATTCAGCTTAGTTTCTATCAGTTTATAACTTGAACCTATTACAAACTTTTTCCCCATTGAACAGTAGCTGAAAAAAATAAAGATTCTAAAATGTTAGAACAAAATTATTATTTATTGTATTTTTAACAGGATCATTAAGCATAACTATAAATCAGAAGACTTGCTGAAACATCTAATAATGTATTTTGGTGTGGCAAGCCAGGGGTGTGACACTCTGCTAATAATTTGTACTAATGCAAATTATGAAGTGACATTTATGAACTGTATTTGGCATAATACATAAAACTTCAGCTAAATGTAGAACTATTGATCTGCTCTTTTGCAGGCAAATAGTTTTCCACAGGTCACAGTGGTTCCCACCCTAAGTATTTAATAACACCATGTTGTTAGGTTGTTAAGTTAATAAATGGCAAGTTAAATTTTATAGACTAACCACTTCCAATAACCAAAGTTTACTTCTCTATAATAAGGAGACCACAGCATTTTTTATACATTGTGCTTTACATTTCTAATAACTGTTACTTTATAGCATGGCTTTTCAGGTTAGTAGCAATATATCACATCTAGGTAGAACAATGCCATGTGTCTGAGACTAAGCCCTAGCAAAGCCAGCCAGCTGGAAATCTTACAAACAGGGCTGTATTTTTCTACAGTTCTCTTTGCCAGGGCTTGTGCTTCTGACCTGAGCTGCAGATAGATGCACCTAGCTACTCTGAATTTCACTTGCTTGAGCCACTGTGAACACTGGCAAGCTCCTGCTCCAAGGCAAAACTGCTTGAGGTGCTCCCTTGTTACCATCATTCCCCTTCATTCACTCCCTCTCCAGTAGCAGCTCAGCAGTGAGGATGCTCACCTGGAAAAGGGAAAGCCCATTTTCCAGTCTCCCCTTGGTCTGACAGGTTTTCAGGTCTGTGTTATCTGTCTGGTAGATGCTCGTGGCCTCTGCCAGCTCCCGCTCCTTCCCCAAGGGCAGATGGCTCTGAATCTGTCCCCGCTGTGTTTGTTTCTCTTCAAGAGTGGCTCTTCAGACTGCTGGCAGCACGTTCCCTAACCGTAGCAGAACATCCTCATCATAGAGGCACTGGCTAAAAGGAAGCCCCTGTATTCCTGAAGGTCTTGTGTTTTGCAGTACCAGCCCTGCAGGTTTCTTACAAGAAGGTTACTCATGGTGAGTGGGCTGGGAAATCCATAGCAGGGCTTTGGCTTGGGCTGTGGGGTGTGCCACATCTCCAGAACCTGCGTGAAAAGGTGTCTGAGCCACTTCAATGCCATTGTGGTGCCCACACTGCATGATACCTAAATCCCATTATAGACCAACCCAGCAGTTTCCCAACTGGGGATCATCCCTTTTACCCAAAGCAAGGGGCGTGGAAATGATTGTGATGGTGATGGGAGGAAGTGAGGAACTGCAGCAGCCTGATTTTGATCATCTTGGCACATCCAGGGGTGAAAAGGATGCAGTGTCTGCAGGGGGCTGGGAAAGGTTTAGATGCAAAAAGATCCCAGTGAGGACTCCAGGCTCCCATGTAATAGAGAAAACGAGGCGCCTGTGGCTGCATGGACTGGGTCCAAGTGACAGGCTCCTCTTAGTGGGTTGTTGACAGTTTGGGTTCTCTCTGTTTTTAATGTGGGGATCTTCTTGGATCATTTAGTTATATCAGCTATATTTGTATATTCTAATTTGTCCAGTTATTGCACTTTGTTTTGGTCTATTACACTTTGTTAACTTACGCATTTATGTGTTTTTTTGTCCTATTGCTAATAGGCTTAATGGTATGCTCAGAAATCATCATATAATTGAATTTAAACTTAGAAATAGTCCAATAAAGGTAAAAAATAAAATAAAATCCAGGCACTTGGTACTTGTTACTTTACGGGGGGGAAAACCAACCCAAACTGTTGCAGATTCATTTACCTGAGTAGAGTAAAAGCACAATTAGTGCTAAGAACATCTGACATCAGGGCTATAAAATCATCTTTATCAAGGGCACATGAAAGAGGCTGAAATTTTGCATTTAATGCGGACCTCAACAGATCTTTCAGACGTAGCTGTTTTGTAATACAAAATTAATTAGCTGTGATACAGGGGAGAAACAAGAAGGACTGGAAACAGCTACAAAGAGTGAGGATTATGCCATCTAGCCCACCATGTAATTATTCAGGCATTTCAGTCAGGTAGGAGGAAGTGTGTTCAGGGAGAGGTAGGAAGGAGTGCATTCAGGGAGAGGTAGGCAGGGCAGAGATTGCAGGGCACAGGGTAGGCAGGAGAGAAGGTTCTTGCAGCAGCAGTGTCATGGCCCTGCCTGGGGCTGACAGCAGGATGGGTCATGCAGCTGGCAAGTGATGACCTGCTCCGCTTGGTGAAGAGCTCACTGTTTTTTTCACCAGCTGCTGATCTACTTCTGGGTCTCATTGTTCATAATAAGGTAGACTGTGGGAAGACCCAGATGTCCAAACTGAAAATCGCATTGACAGGGAATGGGCAGATGCCTGTGATACAGGAGGTCTACATCAAGCCCCTGAATTCCAGCTGCTGAATCACAAATTCCATTAAAATCCACATCTGTTGCATTTTCTTGGATCATTGTTGTCCTTCTGAGCCCAAGAGTCCCCCAGACTGTTGTCCCATGTGAGGCCCCTTGGAAGTAAAATGTACCTCAAGGGCACTGGGCCATATTTACTCAAGCATACCTGACACATGAAGGAAATATGGCAAATGGCATCTGTGTCAAGTCTGGCCTATGTTGAAGTCCCAGAGCTTTGTTCCCAGGCTCTCAGCCCTCCTTTGTGTCTGGGTGGGGATCTGCATCTGCAAGCAACAATGAGCAATATACCACCCGGGCCCATTGGTCCCACATGGTTCAGAAGGAAAGTCATCTTTTTAGAAGCATTTGAAGGGAAAAGCATAGGAGATTTATGGCCGTGGACATGTTTGTGCTGTTTAATTTGTTTGGCAATAGTTGGTGGGGACAATCTATCTGAAGTGCACATCTCATGATGGAATGGAGCCTTTTATGTCCATAATGCATGACTATTATATTCTAGTAACAGGCAGGACAAGGAAATAACAAATGGGAAGATAAGAGATTAGTATAGTCTTTAAAAAATGTCTATTATTATTCAAAACTGTATAACTGTCATTGCTGAAGACAAACTGTATTATAAAAATACAGTATAATATTATCCGAATTAGGGAATCATGGCTTGTAGAGGCATAAATACTGTCGTTTTGGCATTTCAGCTACAGTGTCAGTGCGTAGTTCTGCTTGTTCCATAGAATGTGGGAAAACTAAATCAAAATTTCCTGACAACTTCTGATTCAGCAATTTTTACAGTAAGTAAAGGTTAGACCTACCTGAAATCCTGTTTTGGAAGAATTTGAAAGATGAAATAAGAAAGCCAAAAGAGAATAGGGAAGATAAAAGACGAGAAGGCAACAAAAGAGATCAGAGATCTTAGAGAGCTGAAGGGGAAAGAACATGTCAGACAGAGTAAGATGGAAATCTGATTTTCAAATGTACAAATCAACCCATGTTAATAAGGTTAATCCGTCAAATTGTTAAAAAGGTAGGGAAAAGACCAACCTAGGACAGCAAAAAATTAATTGCACGTAAGATTGATGGTGGTGGAATGAAATATTTTTTGTCTCTTCTTATCCACTGTCTTTGTGCATGACTTCTATTAATAACATTGATATTTTAGTGATGCTGCATAATTGCCATTCACTTTGAAAGTTCCTAAATATTAAGGTCACATTAAACCAAAACATCTTAAACTTGCAGTGTTATGTTAGGATACTAGGTATTGCTTAAGATTTCGGTATTTCCAAGATCTCTCATTTGTTATTTGTCATGTTTGTAAGTGAACACCAGACTGAATAAAATCTGAGGCCAGCAAACATGGTTAAGGTATGATTATTATCCAGTTAACTCAAATTGACTTGCATACAGTTGGAAAGGGTGTTGAGCTGACCTGGTTAATGAGTAGTTCATAAACTGTCACTCTTCCTGTTTGCGGAGAGGAGAGCTGGGTGTTCTTTGAACAGCTTAAATGCCTGAGCGAAATACTGTCATTTCAGTGGCATCTGCTCAACTGATGTAAATGATTTGGGATACTTGGATTCATCAATACAGTTAATTTCCTGCCTTCTCTGCCCATCTTCTAAGCAGACTAGAACACAAAGAGGAGCCTCAGCTACAGGAGAGGTGCAGAGATTTTCAGCTCCACAGCAGTATAGGTGATTAGGTTGCACATTAGGACCTGCAGATAAATGCATCTAGGAGGCTGGGGGTTTGCAAGCGGGATCTAAAGACCCAATACCAGGTCAGAAACCTGTGTAGCCAGCAAGGGGGACAGCTTGCAGCTTGCCAACAGTTTAGGCACTCATGCTAAATAAATAGGCTTGTGCTAGATAAATAGACATTGATACTCAGGAGATCTTTTGGGCCTTGTGTTACATAGAGATGATTTTCATTTGCTCATCTTCTGCTTAGGTTTCTGTAGCTTCTTCCCTCTGCATGCAAAGGTAAGTCATTAATGATTGAAATAAACTTCCCTTTTCTGTCAAAGTCTTAACAACACTTAAAGTGGGTATTTTAATACTGTCTCGTGTACTTACAGCCAATTTTTCTAACAACAGCTATTCACAATATTTGTTTAATCTGTGAGTATCTTGCAATGTCATACAGATATGGTGGGGTTTAGAAGAGCCAATGGCCAGTAAATCAGTAAGCCAGCTTGTCCTACATGGTACTGGGGTTTGATTTTCTTAACTTTTTGAAGTTCTTACCAAAATCTTTCCACACACACACACACACACAAAAAAAAAAAAAAAAAAAAAAAAAAAAAAAAAAAAAAAAAGCTCATTTCCTCTTTTCCACCATGGTTTCTAATGATGGTATTCATCTGATCAGATGTATATTTTCAATGTTGACATCCAAGCTAATTGTCTAGACTCTCCTTGCTGTCACAGGAGAGAAAGAGGGACTCATCGGTCTCAGTTCACTTAAGGCAGACAGCGAAAGAAGGCCAGATGAGTGACACGTTCCCAGTGCACATTTCTCTCCGGTGACTCTCATGTGAATCAAGATGATGTGAGTGTGGATGCTTCAATGTGAGTGAATCTTTACCACCTGCAGGTGACATCCTGAAGATAATTCCCCTTTAGCAGTGGGGGAGGGATCAATCACAGGTGTAAGGGACCGCAGCCCTTACCAATCAAAGCAGGCCTTTGATGAGTAATTTCCTGCTGTATTTCTTACATATATTTTGGCTCCAGAACAAGCATGCATTTCAGAATCATTTTTACATGCTAGGCTCCTGTTGGACCACATTGGGTTTGAGGAGGGAGCTGTTTTGCTTTTCTTTTCTTCTTATTCTTCCCCTGAAATACTTAACTGTATTGGTCAGCCAGAGTATGTTGTGCGTCTGTTGCCCAAATGTTCCTGGGCAAAGCAGAGTAATCCTTGAAGTCACGGCACTGAATTTCATTTTTTAAAGACCCTTCAGCAGATCCCTGGAATCAGCTTGGGACCAAGAGGAAATAGAGCTCTGAATATTCACGTTTTAGCACAAGTTGTCATTCAGCAAAGTAACATCTGCTGCTTCCTTAATGTGCTGTTTTTTCCAGGAAACTGAATCAGTAACAGTTAAGTTTTATCTGGAATCTGTGCTGATACTGTGATTATTTGTAAGGGAGGGGGAGAGTTTGTCTGAATGGCCAGGAGCTATGAAGAGCTCTTCGGTTTCTCGAGGTGTTATGAAAAAGTTAAGCAGCCTTTACTAAAGATAATCAGCACCAGCTATATCAAAGAAAGGAAGAGCCAAAATATACCCTACCTGTGGGTGGTCAGTTGAGTGGATCTGAGGACAGATTTCATCCTTCCTAAATAGCTTGGATGCTTGCCATGAGTTTTGAAGTCTGTGTATGCAAGAGCAAAATTCTGCCTTGTGCTGTTCTGCTGGTAACCAGGGCCAGATCCTTGATGACCTACTTTTTATTATTTGGTCAAGCAATATGTATTATTCAGCAGGCTTCCCAAATAATTGTTTTTTACTATTTGAGATATAAGAAATCAAGCCAGTAACGTGGATGGTGTTCATGGTGGTAGCATGGCCAGACAATGCTAAAAATTTGGGGATTTTTGGTTTTGACTGATGCAGTTAAGTGGGTTCATTTGTTCATTAGAAGTGATTTAAAATGGCTTAACCATATGTTCATTTTGCTTTTTGTAATACTTTAATACTGGCAGGAGTGAAACCTCCCAAAGAACAATTCCCTTATACTTCCAAACATGATGTTAACCAGGTCTGCTTTAATATTCTTTCACTGCATAAAGCAAACTAATTTATCAAATGAAAAGAACACAAACACTGCAATATGACTACTTTTCTGATGGCATTGAATAGGAGCTATATTTTAATGTATGATAGAATACTAAAGACATGTGTTATGATTGTTGCTCACCATTGCAATAAACCTTTTTAGAATCTGGTCTTTCTAACATATGTACACCTGCCTAACTTTGCAGATGACTTCAAAGCAACTGATCCTGACGGCATGTTTTCAGTATTGAGACTTTAATGCCTGGACTCTTAAATAATGCATTGCTTAAAGTGTAAGAAAGTGGATGAGTTAATTATTTAGTTTGTTTATTGCAGTCTTTAACACAATTGCCAGCAAATAGAACAGATAAGTAAGAAGAGTCACAACCTGTAGAGATTTTGAAATCCAGAGCAAAACAGAAAGCACCATGTTATCATTTGCATAGATTCCTAGAAGTAACAGAGAAACTCGGCTTGCAAATCAGAAATTGTGAATGAATTCAGCAGATTTGTCAAATGACATGATTTAAAAAGAACCGATGGGTATAGCATATGTCAAAACAACGCAGGCAAGGCAGCTTCTCTGCCCCTGCTCCTTCTTCTGTAGGAGTCAGCAGAGACTTGCTATCTGTCTGTCTTGCTGGGGAGGGAGGTTTGCCTCTCGTGGCTGGGAGCAGGTGATCTAACTGCAGCCGGCCTGTACCCTTACCCAACCTCACCGTCCCTCGGTCACCCTCCCTCAGCCACTGAGCTCTGCCCAGCAGTGGCTCTTTTTTCCCCTGGTAACAGAGTTTCTGTCTTCTTTTGAGTCAGTTGCCTTTCCTGTCCTTTATGTTTTTGCTCAGAAACATGCTGCTTCTTCAAAGCTTTGCAGCAACAAGCGTTTGACAATCTGTTGGTGTTAAGCCAGGTTTATATCAAAGCACAGCAGTGAAGTCGTATCTCATATAGCGGCTGTGGGACTGATTTTTCCTTTCAGAGGTGTGGCTGATTTGCCATCTTTCCCAAACACACATATGATCTTCACAGAACAGCATTACGGAAAGGGGAGAGTTGTATAGCTGTCCAGTTCATGAGCCAAAACAGCATTTCAGGCTGTAGGAAGCGTACGCTGTGTCATATATGAAGCAATGGGCAGCAAAAAATTAGGGGAAAGAAATCCATTTATACCAGATATATATTTATTCCAGATATGTATCTTGACACCTGAAGAAATGTTTGTATATATCATAAATGAATATTGTTGCTGGAACATGGGAGATGTTATAGCTGTACTGTTTGTTTCCATTTACAGTTGGAAAATTAATGGTTTGCTGAAGCAAATAGATCACCACTTGGCAGCTGTTACTGGCAGGACAGACAGTAAAACACACATATGCTGTGCACAATATTTCTGTCTCCTTTTCTTTCTTCTGACTGTAAATGAAATAAATCACTGGTAGGTGTTTCTGACCAACGTTAAACTGCTCTTTGTCAGTTTTTAAACAAGATGAATACTGAGGATTGGCTGTAGTTGCTTTTCTTTAGCATCCTGCCCTGGTTGATTCAGCAGGCTGAAGTTACACACATGGCCAGATTTAGACACATGAACAGTTTTCTTGAAGCATGTTTTACCAAGAAGGGTCATGTGAGTGCCTGAGGTGGACCCTAAAGCAGGTTGATCCCCATTATTGAGAAGTACAGTTGTCATCTTCCCCTCCTGAGTCCTCTGGCTGAGTTCATGTGCGGGAGCTGGTCTGTAGATGTGTCACTGCAGGAAGACTGCACATAACAGCCATCTGGTAGTCCTCTCTGCTCTGCAAGGGAAAGTTGCCTGTATGGGGGTGAAGTTTGTCGCTTGGTAGCCAAAAGCAGTAGCTGCTTCCATTGTTCTTCAGTAAGGCTCTGTTATTGTTAAAGCCTATGGCATAAATTAGGGTTTCTAGCCTCACTTATCAAAGCCAGAAGTAAAATACATAGTTCCCTTATGAACTCCAGGATCTTCTCCTCTTAGGTCTCTGAGGCAAATGGTGTATGCCCAGTGGCTCTAGGTGGCCATCTAAAGAGCTGGGTGGATCCATGGATCCTTAATGTCATCAGAAGAAACTTGGATGTCAGCTCTCACTGCCCTGACCTGTCTGCAGCATGACTACGTAAGACTAGGATAAGTAAGGGCTACTTTATTTTGATCTTAGAGAGAAGGGCTCAAAGGACCAAGGGATGCCATAGCAGCTATTTCCCAAGACCAGGGTACAGTGGTACTTACCGGATACCAATTGAGATGTCTAATCAGAGTTTGTTTTCTGGAGACTAAAAAGCATAATCCTGAACTCAGCCAATGTATTTCTTTCAACAGAACTTTACATGCTAAACCGAGAGGAAACCTGCTTGTTTATTAACTTCTGTCGGCTTTTGTTAGCTCTCATTTTCTTCATGCCCTTCAGTTTCTTTCCATTAACCACCTAACACAGTCCCTTTTTTCCCATCAGCAGCTTTTATTTCTCTAGCTGTGCTTTTGTAGTCCTGCAGACTTTCAAAAGTCTCTGTGTCTCACCTCTTTCTTTTGTAGGAAAGCACCTCTGCCTCTTGCGGTACACTTCTGTGGCTGTTAATGGTGAAGTTTTCATAAAGTCGCCTTTCCTCGTTTCTCCCTCTCCATGTCTCTCCTGTAGCTGTAGTGCCTTAGATAAGGAGCTCTTGTCTCAATGCTCACTCTTCAGGGAGAGCGGGGCAGCGCCTTTGCAAGTTTTAATATGCTGCTTGAGGTGAATTCAAGACCTTGGTTGTTCTGAGACACCCTGTGCTTTTCCACTGGCAAAAGGGTGGTAGTGTCTTCAGTAGCTCTCCCCTGGGTGTCTTAGGAGCCTGCTGGGGAGTCATTAACCCAGATTTTAAGAAAAAAAAAATCAAGGAGAGATTCGTTCCAGTCTCAGCAGTGATGTCTTCATTCGAACTCAAGCAACTATTTCAAACTGCCTAAGTTTGAAACCTTCTGTATGACCCTCTGTGTCCCTGTTCGTTTGTTTTTAATTTGATGACTTTGGGAAAGAAAACTTTGCTTTTTGACAACTGCCTCACTTTGAGTAATCTCTTGCTTTGGTGAGTTTAGTATGTCTTTCTTATCCCCGACATGTTGCGTAGGCTTCATTTCCCTTGACTTGCAATATTTAAAATTTGCATGTCCAAGCCTAGGCTAGTCAAAAGTCAAAAGACCAAAACAGGTACCTCCCAAAGGTAATTCATGTGGTCTTTCTTAGGCACAGACCTTGGAATTGCCCTCAGAGACTGCTTCTTTCTATGGACTGTGAGCAGAACAGAGACTGATTAGCCATGAGCTGAGGTGTCTAGTTTCTAAATACTTTAATTCAGATGGATAACACCCACCTACTATCAAAGCATCATATAAAAAAGGGTTATACACCTTCTCTGTCGTTTTATCTTTATGTCATTGCATTTTTTTCTGTTGATTTACATGTATAGCTTCACAAAGTAGACTCATAGTTTCTCACAATGACAGCACTTTCTTATGTCTTACACAAACCTCGTATTTGTCTTAATATTCTCTTACCACCTTAAATTCACATCATAATCACGTTGTGTCAGGCTCTGCATGACTTTTGCACTGTAATCTTTATAATATCATTGTGAGTTCTTGAAGTAGCTATTATCCTGCTCACAATTAAAGCTACATAAAGTCACTTCAGAGCATTCTCATTACTTATCTCATCAACTTGAATACATCAGCTGTTACCAAATGTGTTTTCTTTTTTTTTTTAAATAGCAGAATGCATCAGTACAACTGTGATTCAGGTTCATTGCAAATACAAATTGTTCTCCCTTTTCTTTTCTCTTCATGTGAGTATTTCCTATCTTGTTGGAATATTCTACTTTACATATGGTAACACTTATCCTAATTCATTGAGCCACATTCAGAATTGTAAAGTCTGCATTGTGCATCATTGGTGAAAAGACATATTTTGTCCTCATTGTTAGCAGTCAAAGCAGCATAAAAATAATACTGATTTTGCAGCTCAGTGCTGGCAGGCTGGATATTTTCACATTGTTCTCAGAATCTTCATATTGATAGTATTTCTTTCATGATAACATTTATTTATCAAAGTTTATGCTGCTTTGACTTTTTATAAAATAACAGCAAAGATAAATGGATCGATTGACCCCAGCAGCAGTTTATTTATCCCTTTAGTCACACTTCAGTGGCAAAATCAATACTCTTCTGAAATATCTGATATTACAGTGGTTCCAGTAAATACTGACATTCCTGAACTATGTGAAGGGGGAACAAAAATTTATTATCAACTTAGATTTTTAGTACCTTTATTGATTTTTCTGGGGATGCTTGAATTTTTATTTATCTGTAGCTAAGTAAATGACCTTTGTTTCAAAAAAAACTACCCCAAAGTAAACCCAAAAAGCCTTAAATTTAAACCCTGTAAAAAGTAAAAAGGGAAAAACCACACATCTAACACCGTCAGTGACAAGGATCTTGGCAGAAGAGTATGTCTGGGTTTAAATGATGCATAGCATACCACTGTGTGTTCTTTTTCATGCTATCTCTGCATTTGAAACAGCATAACATGTAATTTTTTTTTATACTGATATTGTTGACATCCACTTTGTGTGACAGCTAAGATGGTCCTGAGCCTTGCATTGCTACCAATTATTTTGATAAAAGGATGAAAGAGATGAGTAACCTGAAAGAAAATGAAGAAGCGTACAACAGGTTCCATAGTTCAGCCAATAGACAGATCTGCAGGCATTAACAGGCATTATGCACATGTATGGAAAAAAAATATTTTTCCCTTTTATCCCTGGAAGCTATGGACATATAAAAACTGCATGAGAAAGGGGAGTTACTGAGGGTAACATGGAGTTCTAGTTTGGATCTCACTGAAACAGTGTTTGGGCAAATATATCACAGAACGGCTTATTTTCTCAGTTGTGCTAAACTGAGGAGTCCACTGTACCAAAATCTGGAAGACAGGTACTTGTAAACCTACGTTTGGGACAAAGATGGTCCAGAAAGCCTAAGTCCAGCAGGCACCAAGAAGTGTGAGTTTATCCCAGGTGAAGAGAAGGGGACAGGAGGGGCCCATCAGGGGTCTGTTCCAGCCTGGCCATGTCGTGCTTGTGTGCTCTGAATTGTAGGGTGGTTTTCTCAGGATTTGGCAAAGGTGGACTAACAGACACTACATAGGTTGGGAGATTTCGTGTGATTCTGCTATCCCTTCTAAGAAGATGGACCAGAATGAAGAAGATGGATGGAATGAAAGGGATAAGTGGAAAACTGAAGTTATGAATCAGCTTTACTACTGTTTTGTGTCCTTGACACTTCATGAGCACCACCCATGTTACTCATCTGAACACAAAAACTAGAATGTAAATTTAAAATATGCAGGGCATGCCTGCTTCTGCATATTTATATAAAAGAGTGAAACTCCTTAGAGAAGTTATCTTAGAAGAAGAATAACCTTTTCTGTAGCAGAATGTTTGAGATCTGAATAAACAAATGTAGAAACTGGCAGAGACCAAGCCATAGTTTGAAGTTTCAAAAGTTATTATTTATCGGCAGTTCCTTTTCTACCTGGGACAAACATACTCATTTCTGAACTACCTTAATGTTACTTAAGCCACAACTAGATTTAAGTCTTTAACACTCTTCAGCAAACTTAACCCCAAAAAGCCCTGATAGTGAGTGCTCTACTTGGCTGTCATGTCTTCAGCTGCCACTTTGTTCAGTGCTTATCTCAAACAGGTTTGTTCTGGCTTCTGTTGGCATTGCTCATACAGATTCAAAATCTGCCATCAACAAGAACTAATGAGAGAGATGTTTATGGTTGCTTGATTGAAGTGTATTTTTCTCCAACACTCCTGTTAAAAACAATGACAACAAAAAAAAAATCTTAGTGGCCTTATACATATT
Organism: Thinocorus orbignyianus; assembly: GCA_013400375.1. Classification (NCBI taxonomy): domain Eukaryota; kingdom Metazoa; phylum Chordata; class Aves; order Ciconiiformes; family Thinocoridae; genus Thinocorus; species Thinocorus orbignyianus. The sequence continues at coordinate 277,840 of VXBW01007406.1, forward strand.
TAGGATGTAGACCAAAGGTGTGAAAAGCCAGCACAAGCTCTAGCTATCATTTGGTAGGTACGGCAATGAGTCTTCAGTAAAGCATAGGTCTTCTGTGAATAAAATTCCCTCCATGGGCTTTTCACTCTTTCCTGTTTCCTGGCTCTGAAGTGTTCAACAAGCCCATCTAATGTAAAAAAAAATACATTTTCTATATTTTTTTCCATTCATTTCTATCTGCATCCCTTGATAATCATTAAATCATTCAGAGATAATTATCTCACTGCACGTTTCCTCCTTCTTAAGACCTGCCAAAAGATTAATTTTCTCCAGAGAAAAGGAATTCCATAGCTTCATTACATCTACGTAAACCAGAAAATCACTTTCCCTCAAAAGACAGTATAATTAAAATACACTTTCAGGATTTGTATGAAAACCAGAAAAGTTTTAAGTAAAAGTTCTGATCTGGATGAAAACTAAAATGCATGCTTGGTTTTAAAGTTAGCATAGCAATATGGTTTAGTGATGGGTTTTGTCAGTGTTAGGTTGATGGTTGGACTCAATGATCTGAAAGGTCCCTTCCAACCTAGGCAACTCTATGATTCTGTGATTGCATAAATTTCACATAGGCCACAGGTTAATCATGATCTTTACTTCTTTGAATTATCAGAGATATATAATATTAAAAACAAAACAAAACAAAACCACAAACCTATTTCAAGCTGTATAGCTAGAAGAGAACTGCCTTAGAGAAGGCAGATCTGGGAGCAGATAATGTTCCAGAGGCTTCAAAAATATCAGGACAGTCATTGTAATGTCCTGGAGCTATAAACAGGACAATATACAAGAGGCTAACCTACAAGTATTTTCAAGATGAATCTAATATTGAGATAAATTTTGCCAGAGGACAAAAGAGAGAAAATAGGCTTAAAAACATTCAGAATAGCTGCTGGATGATGGAGCTTTACTCCCCAAATGTTGCAATACTCTTCTTCCCAGAGGCTTTTCCTAATCTTCTGCTTCTTCAAAGTACTGCAAAGTTCTGTCTTATTTGCCTGTCCTACATCTCTAATGTCACACATATAGTTATAAATGCACTGAAAATCAAGTGTATTTTGAAATTTTTGAGTATGGTATTGCTGGAAATTACTGCATACATTGATTGCAGATCTAGAATAAATTTTCTAATGGGAACATTCCTCTCATTTTCACTTCTACTTAAGGCCTATTTCTCAGCATTCATGTCTATAAACTGAGTATTGATTGCTTATTACTCCAAGACCAAAAAAAAAATCTATTTACCAATAGATTCAAAATTGGCTGAAGTTTTGAAACATGGGGCTATTTACAAATGAGCAGATTTCTCCCCTTGCAGTTAAAATCATCTTGTCTGACCAAGTAGAAACAGATCATAATTATTAAGTATAAGACCACCCAGTTTTACTTCGAAATAGCCCCAGACGCAAAATTATTTTGATGCTGGCTGCATAAACAGTGTTCCCTCTGCAATTCAGCATGTCAGGTGCTGAAAGCTTGTACTGGACCAAGCTGTTGTATGTGCATCCCCTCTTAAGTATAGGAAAGACAGGGGTGTTAACAGCCATAGAGCTAGGGAGACACAGAAGCCCCCACATGCTTTTTGTTTCTACCCCATTCCCTCTGTGGCAAGTGCCAGCGTATGTGTTGGAAGCAGCAGCAAGGTTTCTTGCCATATGCCGGGCCTTTTCAGTGATTTTGCCTGTATGTGTTTGCGTATGTATTCATATGCTTATGTGCATACACGTGCAAACGACATAAGGTCAGTGTTCAGTGCCAGATGCTGGAAGCAGTCAGCATGGAGGAGGGGGAGAATCGTAACTTTGACTCCTTTGAACTCAAATTAAATGTGAAAATGAGTCGTTACTTGAAATGGATTTGTCAAAATAGCCAAAGGGAGTTTGGTCCTCATCACTCCTATTTGAATGGCTTATGGACAACTAAATCCCTTGGCTCCTTTGAAAATCCCAAATTTAAAGGATATTTTTTTAGTGCTAGCAACAAGACTCAGTGCCATTGACATACTTCTGAGAAATTGGCATCGTGAACCTTCAATCTGATTAGTTACGCAGGTACTTGGGAAATTGCTTTATACCAAAGCCTTAAAAAAATTTACAGGATGTATTCCAATGCTCAGAAAAATCATAGCGGTAAGGAAATACGTTGTGCCAACAGGAAAAAACAAGTCAATATGCCTCTGCCTTCATATCTAGGCAATCTGCCTATCCAAGTACTTTCTGTAAATTTAGAATAAATTTTAAAGGTTTAAGGGCATGCAGTTGTATCATCATTTTTATGGCAGCCAAATTAATTCTTTCATGCAGTGCTTGAACCTAATGGAGATTGACTGTCCTGTTTTCCTATTGTAATGATGTGTACCGAGTTGAAAATGAAGATGTTGGAGGATAAAAAATAGTGCTGTGGCTGCTATTGATTAGCTGTCTTGTTTGCTTCATTGTTCAGGCTCCGGTGGCCTCTTGGGCAGAAGGACACCCAAGTATAACATCCCTGACATTTTCCTGAAAAGATGCATGCCTTAAAAGTGACAGCTTTACTTAAAAAATACCGGTTTGATGTATAAATGTGGTAGTTTTAGCTGAAAGGATTCTGATGGATTAGAGCAGACAAAGAGAAAGATTTCTGAAACATACCTCAGGTCAGCCTTGTATCACGAATAGATTTAATAGCAAGTGTCTTACATGATGATGACACTCCTAGTGTCTCTGCGTTTCAGTCTATGTGGGAATGAGCAAGAAAAGCTGAGTTTATCTTCAAAGACAGAGCGATTAGGTTATTCTGACTAATGTGCTCGGCTTTCATTAAAGGCTTTGAGTGGTCATGAATTCCAGAAGACTTGACTGTGTGCACTGAAGAAGAAAGTGGCCCTTGAACTAATACGTAATTTTATCAAAAATACTGCCTGTATTTTTGAAAACCCCTGTACAGTTTTTTTTTTCACAGTCTTCTGACAATAGGCTATTTGATACCATTTTGTTTATTCTCTTGCCTGTTTTTAATGCAGAGTATTTGGTACAGGAGTCATATAATTAAATTTGTAAAAACAATTACTTTTAATTGCATACATATGAATTTAATACACATGAATGTGTATATTAAAATAACCCTATGGCTCTTGCTTATACAGAAAACAAACCATAATTTACTTAATTCTCTGTCAAGGTATTTAAAGGAGTCAAGTACACTAAGTGATTTCATGCATCACCTTTAATGAAATTCACGAGCATATGAGCGTGTCTGTAGGACTGGGTTGCAGCCAACATTAGAAATGCTTCTGCTTTTATCAATGTTATGTTAAAAAAGGCCGGATTCTGCCACGTGTACTGTCATGTCTGGGAGAAAATGGATTTACTCAGCGGATGACCTGTAGCTCAACAGGGGTGGAGATATTAGTGACTCAGTCTGCTAATAATTCTGTGGCAAAGCTATGCTTTTTATTAAATCCTGTAACTAGTTTGCAAAAACCCAGGCAATCTGTCAGGCAGTAAGTGGAAGCTGGCCAGGAGAAAACTGAGGTTTCTGATGTGCTTCAGCTGGAGGCATTGCAGCACCAACCTGACTCTTCCTTTCCTCTCATCCTGTGCACCTGTGAGCGAGCCCGGGCACTGCTTCTCTTTCATCCATGTTTTATAATGGTCCTGCCCTCACAGAGCACGTCTAGCCCTGCCTGTTTCTTGTCTTGGTGCATCTCATCTCCAGGCTTGTTCCAAGGTCTTCTCATTCTGCTCTTACAAACTTCTCTTACAATGACCACCTTCCATCTGGCTACATCATTATGTTTCTTGTCTACCAGGTCAAATTCACATTTCTTCTTTTCCCCTTCAAAGCCGCTGGTAAGTTTCTTCCTGCCCTCTTTTCCAGCCTAGTCCATGATGGACTGAATGCCCTGCTCCAGCAGGGACACTGTGCCTCTTTCCCTTCTCCCTGCCACCATAGACAATCTCTGTCGAAGTGACCCACAAGATCAGCACTTCCCTTATTCAGGATCCGTAAGGAAGTCATCTAGCCTGCAGCATCCACCAGGGATGTGACAGTAGTCTCCTTTATCTGTTTAGTGATATTAAAAGTAAACTCTGAAAAGGCTGGCAAATCTGAGCCAGTCACCAATCCCCTCAGTTTTCTGATATGTTTTGTTCCTCTCCATGCATGATGTCTTTTCTAATAGCAAAGTGTTTTGGGGACATTCTGGGGACATTTGGGGACAGCTTCTTGTTTTCTGCTTACTTACTTCTCCAGGTAGATCAAAATTAGTTGAAAACAAAGCTCTCAGAAGTAAAGGAGTAGCTCAGTTTTGGCAATCTTAATGACAATCTTAATTTCTTTCTCATTACATTTGTGCATTGTAATTTGGTGTTTCCTTATGTGGTCCGGAACTATTTCTCAAATAATGCAGCGTGTATCTTTCGCTGAACTAAGAACCAGTAGATGCATATTTGCATTATCTTACAATTGTGGCCATGCATGTATGTAGTCATAGAATTATTTGACTGATGTAAAAATCTATGATAGATACAGAGTAGATAGAGTGAAAATGGCATGTATAGACAGAAAACACGTTAAAGTTGTTTCAAGGAATATATTAACAAACATCCTTTGTCACTGAATTAACTACATACATATTATTTGATGCAGAACTTGTTTTTAATCCTGTGAGTACTCATTTTGTTTCTAAAACTTCAAGTACGGGATAAGACAGTAAGGAAAAATGAGTCCAATATCTCTGATGTCCATTTGCATCCTTCAGGACTCTCAAAATCTTTTTCTTCTTCAGCATTCACATTGTACCCATTCTTGCTGGGTTTTACTTCTAACTCCTTTGTGCTCTACGAACATATTCAGAAAAGGTTTTTAACATCCAGTATATAAAAATCTGTTAAACTGCACTGTAAAGAATTTTTATTATTTTTTTTTACTCCCTCTCTTTTCTTCCCAGTTCTCTCTGTACAATTCATTTTTGATCCTGTACAATCTAAAAAACCACTCGAGTGAATGGAGGAGCTGTAGCTAATGCTGCCAGAGTCGGGCTCACAAATAGCTCCCATGCAGCAAGCAGCGGCGGATGAAACCAGCTGAGGAACAGGATGCATGTGCTCAGGGGAGACAAAAACATTTTACTCAGATGAGGTTAATTCTACTACTTCCTTCGTGTTTTGATCTTTTCCACTTCCATCATTGTTGCCAATGTTGCCATCATTGTCAGCGAGATGAATTCTGCAAGGATATGGCCCCCTTGCCGACCCAATGCCATCACCCTCTCATCCTGTCATTTCATTAAAAAGGTCTGCCTGTCCCTGTCACTACAGATCTTGGCCACTACTTGAAGCCTGGAGTGATTCGATGATTGCCAACCCCTCCACAGGGTCCCTGCGTAGAAGTCCTTTGTTAGACATTGGTTGTCCACCTCCCCGAACACTGAGGAACTAACTGGAACTGAACCAGAGTTGACAGAGATTGGGGTGGGTGGAGGGGAGAGGGATCATTGCAAACACCATCTAATCTGACAAAATCATTCCAGATTTTGTCCTCCACCTTAATTTAGAGCAATTAAAAAATGTAATTTTTTAAATTAATGTATTTAAAAAAAAAACAGTAGCATTGAACTACAGCACACCATCCTCCTGCTGTCCGGAGGATGGCTCCTCAGCCCCTGCATTTCATTGTCACTGGTGGTCTCATCATGAAAAATGTGGTGCCTCTGGATTTCACCTTGCCACTGTGATGGCAGCTGCCACCCCAGGGTAATCCAAGCCATCATCAACCCTTCCTCATCATAGCTGGTGCACACAGTTTGCAGCCAGGAGCTGGAAGCTGTTTCGTAGCAGTGGACTGTGATTTTCTTGGTGCCTGAATTAGCAACAGCAAATACCATTTCAAATCTAGTGAACAGCTTCTTGCATTACACCTCACTTCTGGAAGTGCGAGGTAGGAAGCAAAACAGTCCATCATTTGTCAGGACCATACCTGAGTCTCAGCTGACAGCGTTTATTTTGGGGTATGTTCTAAATGGCTGCAGGTGCCAAGGAAGAGCAGAGGTTGCAAATTCTGTGCAGCACCAATGGCTAACCTTCAGGCAGCCTCTTCCTCTGCTGCAGAGAGCACTGAGGCTTCAACGATGCTGAGAAAAGCCAGGAATACTCAAGGGCAGATCAGTCCCATTAACTTTTTCTTTGTTGCTATTTCTGTTAGTTTTTAAAAATCAAATGCAAGCTGATTCAAACAAACAAATAAAAACGACTGTAATGCCTTGCGCTATTCATTCAAAGCACATCGCAATGCAATTAAAAATGTGATATTGTGATGAATTTTCAAATACTGAATTTAAACTCTTCTTTTAACACCATGATGAAATGCATAATCTCACCATTTTCCGGTTGTTAGAGAAATAACGTGAATCAGAATAAAGAGTTTCCATTGCTTACTTTCTCTTTTCTGACTTCTTGGGTAGCTTAAGATTTAGTGGGAAGGTTTTCTGCAGCCTCTATTCCTTCTTCATGCTTTGGTTTTGGACAACTGACTTGAGAAACTCATTTGCAGCAGTATGCAGGATCTGTGTATGTTTCAACTATAGCTTAAAAAAATGATATAATAATAGGTATGTAAATATATCAGTATTTATGAAAATGATAGTTAATCAGAATACAGATAGTGTACCTAGGTATGTTGTATACGCACAAGGTGAAACACTGGCCTTTCATCTAGTAGCTCCTCTGTGCTTGAAGACTAGTCAAGCAAAGCATAAACTCAAATGGGTGTTGCATCATACAACTCTTCCCTACAAGTGGAGTATATTTAAAGTATCTTCAAATATATTTTCAGCTTCAGCAGCTTATTCTGTGGGCATAAAGTCTCTCCTTAATTTCTAAATTACTGTCTTCATTTATAAACTACTATACTGTACACATTTATTTTAATCAATCACTGCAGTTGAGAATGCCGATCTGATTTCTGAATCAGCACTCAAAGATAAATGATAGATGGTTTATTAAGTTCTCTCAGCTAGGGTTCATGATGCTTAATTTTCTTAAGTGATAATATTTCATATCATAATCCTGCTTTTTTTTTCCTTCTTTCTGCTTAGTCGCGTTTAACCTAATTACATGTATGGTCTCTTTAACAGTTGCACTGTGGAGCCATCACTGAACTTCCATAAATCACCCTATTAACTTTTTTAGGAGAAACCCTTTAAAAGGTCACCTGTCGTTGAAGATATTCTAGCTAAAAGTTGTAACGCTTAGCTGTGTCTTTAGGTTCTCCTAACTCAATTACACCAATGCATCACTCATCTCTCTCTGGGTTTCCAATAAAAGAAGTACTGTTCTAGGGCCGTTTTTTGGATCCTTGGCAGCAAGACACCGTACATGTACTTACCTCTTTCACAGCTGGATGGTTTCATTGTAACCCCTGGTGGCTCTCTCCAACATTTTGACCTCATAAAAGCATAATGTCACTGAATGCTAAGATTTTATGGTAATTTATTCTGAAGATTGTGGCTTTTAAATCTTCCATAGGCGGTTTAATAACAGAATTCTTGTCATCAGGCAAACTTTGCTCTCGCTATTAATATTTTCAGCTTCATTTTGCACATACACAAACATATATACACATAAAATAAGCTAAAGATGATTTACAGAAGCATTAGAGAAAGGGAAAGAGAAGGGAAGAGGCAGAAAACAAGATAACTGAAGACTAATCATACCAAAACCAGACATGCTTTTGCTGAGTTTTTTTCCATTCCTGTTATATTTTTGTCTGGATTGGCTCCAGAGAAGCCCTGTTCCTTGTCGCTCTTGTTGTTGTGTGTGTGCTCATGCATAAATTCAGGTCAAGTATGAAACCTCTTTTCTGCATTCCTGGTAAGAATGTGTAATGTCCTTATCAACAGATAACAAGAAATCTGAACTAATTTAGCTCATGACCCTCAGTTCCTTTTTTTTCTTTCTTTTTTTTTACTGCCATTACCAAAAAAAAAGATATGGTGTTTGCTTAGCTGTTGATGTATTCACTTCAGTAAATTAGAGCTGCTTGAAATTTCTACTAATCCTTTTCCATTGAGGGTTTCCCTGGACTGAGTGATGGTGAATAAAACAAAAACCACATGCATGCACAGGTTTCTGAGATTTTCCGGATCAAGTATAATTTAAGGGGCACAACAATTTTAAATGAGGTTGTTTTTTTTTTTTAAATTACTGTACCAAAAGCACCAATGACAAAACAGTGTTTACTGAAAATATGCTTTGCTTGAACTTGGCCATTAAAGTATACAAGGGCTGAGGGGTTATTTCGCAATGAAAGAATGAACCAATATATAAGGATAAAAGTAGAAAAATGGTTTAACACACAGCACAAAGATGTTTTTGAATGAATCAGTCTTTGCTATTTAATTTACATTTTGAGGGCTCATTAGGATGATGAATGACACTGCTGGAGAATAAAACATACTTCCTGAACAAAAGAAAATCTCTGTAGCCTAATAACATTTTATGCCAGCACTTACATTTGTCAGAAGTGGATGCTATTTATCCCTATGATTATTTAAAAATCATTTTTATTGTCCTTTGTGCTGTGTCCTCTTCTGGGAATTTTAATTCAGAGTTTGACACCTACTTATTAACTTCCATGAAGTATGGAGTACAAAGGCTTATACTATATAAAGAATTCTAACCAGCCATGTTTATATTGCCTGCAGCTGTATACAAATTAGCTGAGTTTGGATCCATTTCTCTTAGAAGCTGAAAAAAAATTTTAGTTGTGTAACCTTTACCACCTCAGCAAAGTAAATGTGAGTTGAGTGTGGCTGACCTGGGCATACCAGGAGATAGCAGCAAGTCGAAAGAGCAAAGAGGAGGAATTTGTGGCATTAATGTCATGAATTAGGCATCTCTACAAGTTGAAAAGTTTCTATTTCATCTCTCCTCCTTCCTCCTCTGGAAAGATGAGAGTGAAATAGGAATGCTAATGTTTCAAACTTCAAGCCCATCCACTCCTTAATCAGTAAATAATTACTTGCTGTCTTGCCTCGTTCAGTGCTTATACATGCCTATATTCTAGAGTCAAAGGTATGCAAATATCAGAAAACAGACTATCTCTGGAAAAAATGTCAAAATATTTTCATAAATTATACACTATTACAATAATTGTGTTTTTCTGGTTTGTCTTAGAAGACATTGCTTTTGTATCAAACATTAGAGTTGAGACCCTTCTTGAGCACAAACTGTAATTTCACCTACGTTCCCTCTTCCACTCTTCCTGCCATAGATCTGCTCAGCAGCAGTGATATCTGACCTTAAGGGTGAAAGAAGTCAGAGATTTCATTTGTCTCGCTGGTGGAGCACACCAGTTGCTCCTTTAGCTTTTCGTGAGAGCATATAAAAAAAGATAATGTACAGCTTTGCTTTGTTTATTGCAATATGAGGTGTGAATGTTTGATCTTGTTCTCCTTCCCCTGACCAAAGCCGTCCTCCACCCCTTGCAAGAAGTCCAACTAACAGTAAAGCAGGTGGCAGTATGCAGGAAAAACTATTTCCTTGCATCTAATTCTACAGATTCTCGTACTGATTTTTCCATGCATAAGTCGGTGCTGATCATCTGGAACATGAGATCCCAATTTTCATTAACTTTGATTTCTGAAGAAATTGCTAGCCAGCCACCAGTATGTTCTGTAGATTTTTGCTGCGTCATAACTTGTGGGCAACTATGTTGATGGAACATTTTCTAACATTTTAATCTGACCGTGTCCATGTAATTGGTGGGCAAAAAGAAACACTTGGCTACTTTTCCTCCCAAAATGTGCTAGACGTTGTTTCTGGCCACAGATGACAGACTGCTGTTTAAAGAACTGCTACTGGGTCATTGTAGACCTCCTCTTAGAGGCAGCCCGTCACTGGACCCAGTTGCTGTGCGTGAAAGCTCTGAGGATGTACCCTGTCTCCTGACTCATGAAGGACAACCTGAGGAAACAGCTTAAAGTCTGCTGGCATGATTTAGAAAAGCAGGGATCTTGTAGACAGGCTTGCTTCTTTTCAAAATACCCATTGTAAGTTTTTAAGGGATCTTTAGGACTTTCCTTTTTTCAGTTGATATCCTAGATTTTCTGTGGGAATTACATTCTACCTACCTAAAATACTTCCAACCCTTTAGACTACAAAAATGTACTCTTTGTTGACCTTCCTAAAAGTATATGGTGTTACCCCTAGAGAATTGCAGTCGTATTCCATATCTAAAGATATAAATGCCACTACATAGCTAGAAGTACTATATTACACATGCATCTGTTTACATATGTGTTTCTGATAGTCTGCCTGTAAAGTGCTGTGCAAACCTTCATGGTAACATGCATGCAAGCAAAACGCAGATTATTTTCAGTCAAGACATCCCCACGTTATCCTTTCCATCTGACCAAAAGGCAGGATATGGCACTTTTGAAAGTCACATCTTTTGTGTTGGTGGCATTGATTGAGCTCTGGACTGCAATGAGAGGCAAATAATGGGTGACTTTGGTTGACTCTGCTGTGGTCAGTGCTTGTGCAGACTAAGAGATCTGACTCACAAGTGGGCACAGATGAAGAGCTCCTGCCTCTGCTGTGGGGATCCATCAGCTGTTTATGCAGCAGCGGCAGCAACTGCATGACTGCAAATTGCCAAAATCAGTGCTAGTTTATTTTGATATGCCAGACTGTAAACTGTAGCAATTCAGCAGCTGCTATGCAAGCAGGGACCTCCTAGAGAGTATCGGTACAGAGAGATAAGGATGGAAATGGAAGCTTGGCTTCTGTCTCATTCTTACTGTTTGGGTTTTTTTCCCTTTAACCGAGAGGTACAGATATTCTGGGTGGCAAATGAACCAATATCATGCTTTTGCAAAGGCAATGGCTTGATTTTATAATTATTTTCTAGGAACGGGTAATCCCATTGTTTCTTTGGATCTTGACTTTAAATATAGTGCCATCAACAAGGTAGCTTGGGCAGCGAATGAATGGTAGCTGTTATTCTGCTGTGCCTGAGACCTGAATAGGTGATTTGTGCAGATGGGCTGCTGTGCCTATACATTCCCCATGGATTAAGTGTTACAAGCATTCAGCCCATAGCTGTTGACTGATTTCCCATCTGCAGTTATTTAAAATCTTGCTGTGTTTATAGTATAAGCATATATAGAATTTAAATTAGGCAGGGACTGCTCTTTGATGAGGACTTTTCCACCAGCACTGCGGCAGTCAGCAGTGACCAGCCAGTTCCCAACTCTTCCCCTGAAGAAGCTAAAAGTATATTCCTGTAACCCTTGCTAGAATATCTTGTTTCATAGCTGTTTTTCCCTGGCAGAAAAAGCACCATGAAAACGAGAGGGTGTTGCCAAGAACATTTTGTTCTGTTCCTCATGAAGTACCTGTTGCTGCAGATGGTACAGCAGCATCCATCCATGGTGGGGCTTCATTGTCTTTCACCTGCCCCAAGATTTTGTTGGCCTGCAGGTTACTTAGACTGACATCTGCAGATAAAATGTGCACAAAAAAGGCTGCTGAAAGTACAGCTGGGGAAAGGAAGCCAGAAAGCTGAAGGAAACACTTAGAATATGTGTAGCCTTTTGCATCTTCTTAATTTTACTCTGGCATTATTACAGAACATGTAATATTCCTGGCATATGGCAATATGGGCATGCAAAGGAAAATCAGAGCCCAAGAGCAGCTTTGCCCTTCTCTCCCCTCCAGGAACAACCAACACCTGAAACTCTGAACTCTTCACCAAACCGTTAATTCTCAGGGGAATGAGCCACTCATCATTCCTTTAATAAACAAATAAATAAAAGATACAAGGATTTGATCTGTTTAATGCGCGTTCTCTGAAAACCAGAGTGCAGACTAAACATAGTAATCTGATGATTACAAATTATTCAGTCCTATAAACAAAGCATGACAATTGATGACAATGTGGTATCATATATCATAAATGCAGAGCATCCTCTCATCCAAAACAAATAGTTTGGAGTATTTCAAACCCATAACAAATATATTTAATGTAGATCACTGTGAAACAATATGTGTTTCTCTGTTTCTAGCATTGTATACAAAAACCAGCCAAGATCTTTTTGTGTTTTATGCATTATAATCATTTATGCTGCCAATTCTACTTACTATTCTAGTATTGTGATTTGAAAAATCAAGATTTAATGTATTTCAAGCAATGCTTGATGCATGCACGCCTTAAAATTATAGGAGATGGTTTATAAAGTAAATTATGAGACCATAACATAATTCCCGAGTTTCAGATAGATTTTTATCTTGCTAGTTAAAGTATTGATCCCAACCCTTATATTCTATGGGTAGCTTGTTATGCGAGGCAAATCAGCTGCCATTGTTATCGATGCTGAAAATCTCCCTGGGTAAACCGTGATAGGTTTATTACATAGGACGCTTTGATCCTCGGGACTCAGCTAAGATATTCAAAGTTCTTATAAAGGTGTCTTAGAGTCTGCGATACAAATTCAGATGTCTGCTGTCAAGCGATTCCTATTCAGCGAGCCCGTACGAGCCACCTTTGAAAGTGAAACAGCAAGATGACACCATTCATAGCTTGACTTTTGGAGAGGTCTTTGTGCTCCCCTGCGTTTCAGTTCCTGACAACTGGTTCCAGGCCGTATCAAAGTTGCATAACAGAATTTGTAAAAAGCTACACAGAAGGGTTTAATGTGTTGAGAACAAATAACTTCTTTGTTGATATCCACTGCCAGATCAAAGAGATGGAGGGTAATAGGCCCAGGACTGCATTACCTTCGGTTACACCAGGGAACAAAAGAATAAAATAAAACAGTGAAAGGCAGCACAGAACAATAAAAAAAGGAAAATACTAACAAGTTTAAAAGATTCAACATTCCTGAAACATGAATAAAAGCCACAGAAATAAATTCATCAAGATCACGTAACAAAAGGGAAGCATGTGGCTTCTCGGCTCAAAAGCACTCGGACTGTACTCCTGTTTTCTGTATGTGTTGCTCTAATTTGTGGGACTGCAAGACCTTCCAGTTTTCACAGGGACAGAGAGCTGGCTCTGCTGCTTAAAAAAAATGCAGATTTGTTGTACTTGACCTAGATGGAAATGTCTGTGAGCTGTAGCAGTATTAGAGATTTTCTCTCCATTTAGCTTCCATTTAAAATGAAATGGGGCTACATTGAACATTTCTTCCTCTAGAGACAAAATAACCTGTTTTTAAGTAGAGGCTCGCCTCATCTGTTCAAAAAAATAAAAATAGAAATCCAAGAGGCAGCTAGCCTTTTTTAAGCTTTCTAAGGAAAGTTTTAAAAGTCAAACCCAAATCAAACCTAAGGGCAACCTAACCTTTCTGAGTAAATTCACAAACCCCTGTCATGCATCGTAGTACTGGATTTGGTCTGCAACCCAGTAAAAATTAAACTCTGCTATCATTGTCCATTTCTCCCTTTTATTTCCCCTCCCACCCCTCGCAGTGTACTGTGCATTGCATGTGCACAAATGCTGGTGCATACAGGATTTAAAATCATTTTTTGGAAGTAAGGCTGCTCAGAGAGCAGTTCTCTGTAGGCACCAGCCAGAGCTTTGCAGTTGATACACCCGTCGTGCCCCCATGGCACTGCACTGTTATAAAGTGATTGGTTGCTCGTTTTGTGTATTAAAAAGAGAACTGTTACTGTGACAGAAAAAAAAGTGAGCAACATGGCCTATAGTTGTGATCTGTACAGTTTTGTATTTCTGGGTTTTCTAAGTGGTGCTCCATTAGCCTTTAGCTGTGTGGGAGAGCTGAATGCAAACAGCCAGGAACTGGCAAATGCCTACTCTGCTGTGAGGACGAGCAAACTCTTTCAAAGATACAAAATCTGGAAAAGCTGAGGCCAATTGTTCTTTCTCCTTTCTTTCTGTATTTCACTGTTACTTGTAACAGTGACCAGCGAAAAGAAAATCAGAAAGCATCGTGGCTTTCAGATGCACTATCCCTTTTAAAAGGGAATAACCTGAGAATATATGGAAAGAAAAATGAAAGCCAAATGGGAAAGGACTAAGATAATTTTAAGCCAACCTTTTGTCCTCCAAGACCAAAGAAGCACTGTGGCTTCCATCAAAAAATGTTAACTAGGAGAATACAACTTCTTGGGAGCTACCTACAATCTTCCCCGAACCTGGGAAATTATTTATTCTTCTGCTTCTTAGTGTTGTGATTGCCCAAACAGTAGGGTGCTGGCATGGAGCACATAGGAAAGTGGGGGCAAGTGCTGGGCAGCTGCCACTCCTTGGGGAAGATGTTTTTGCAGATGTGGAGGTATCCTGATTTCTGAAGGCAAGTCCTCTGAAAGGAAGCATAGCAGTGCTTGGTTCCTGCCTTGCCAAAGGGCTTTCTGTCTCCCAAGAAAAAGGATGGATACGAGCCTGCGGTGAGTTGATGGGAAATCATCTTTCTGTGGGACTTGGGAAAGAGAGGGCGGGAAAAATAAGGAAGGTGTTTGTTTACACTGCAACTCTATAGATTTGCTGAATTTATTGATCTTGATATTGAGGCTGCAGCTGATAAGACTTGGCACTTCCTTGGTTGGCTTGGGCATTCTCAGGAAACTTTTGCAAAGGATTTTTGTATGGTGTGTACATACATATATATATATATATATATATGCTTACATATATATATATATATGCTTATATATGTACAAGGTGTCATGTTCATTCGTAACTGGAAGGAACTTAGAGGTCTGAGCCCTAAGACATTGCAGCACTGACACTGTATTTGAAATTTTGCATGTCCTATTAACCCTGCAAAACCTTTGGAGAGTACTATTTCCAGTAGCTTTGCAGTGAGTGTGTTTCTATCAGTCTGTCAGTGACTACAGTATGGCTGGATTTTTCTTCAGACTTTCAGGAGTGCTGAGAGCACAATAAAGCTCTGCTGAGATTTTTGCTGCAGCTTAGAGAATTGCACTATTTATCAACTTCTGTGTGGATTTTAGGAGAATCCACCTGAGCTAACCAGAGGTGTCAAGGGATTTATTTAAAGATGCAGATGCATACAGTTGTTCATCTTCATTGATACAGCTTTGGGTATCCAGTAGCAAATTATATCCCTCACGGGCAAATAGGTGCCTGGGTAATAACTGCCATGAACAAAATATGTTTTGCAGTCCTAGCAATGAGACTGAGCAGTCATTCTCAAACCTATGCATATGATGTTCTGTTCCTTACACATAATAGACTTTTTCTAAAACTCCCCATCCTGATCCTTATTTTCCATTAAACAATTGTATTTAGTGCAAAGCAAGGAAAGCAGTGTAAGTCTCTCAGGCCAAAATTAATTTGCTTTTAAGTCATAATCCAGAAAAAAAGAAAATACGCATCAGCATAGACAAGGCAGAAAAAGTGGTTTGTCTCTGGATTTGCAAACAGGTTGTTTAACTCTGCAGGCTTTTTTGCTAGGTGCTCACTCTACCCAAGCTTCAGACCTGCTCCATAATGGGTTCGTGATGATTGTTGCCCTTACGAAAGCAGTTGTAGTGAAAGGATGATATTTATTTTGCCAGGGAGGAGACATTGTCAAAGCCAAAACTATCAGATGTTGGTGACATCCTTGGACTAGCAAAAGGCTTTAGTAGAAAGCCAAATGTTACTCTGGTCTCCAGATCATGAGGTTTTTAACCTCTTAAGTCTAGATCAGGTATCAGTCTCTGAAATTGACAGGGATTTATGAGAGGTTGCTTCTTCACAGGGAACAGGGGGGTTTTGGCTCTATGTAGCAGCTTGAGGGATGGTCTGGTGTTACCTTCTGGAGCTACAGACTGCTGGTCAGTGTTTTGGACTTTCAGCAGCCACATGCAGATCCTGTAATCCTTTTTCAGCCCTCAGTGGAAGCCAGACCTCTTTGGCCCTACTTTTTGCTTGAAATAATGGGTATAACGACATCTTTGTTACCCATCACAACAGAAACCACCCTTGTCTCCTTTGTCCTGTCCTCAGTTTTGTTAACAGGTTGGCCACCCAGATTTTGAATGGCATTTCAATGTTAATATCTTTCCTTTTGACCTAGTAGAGAAATTGTTCAGATGATGTTTTATCAATATTGCATTCTTTGTGCCAGGCTCCATTTCTTATTCCCTCCACCACCGCCCAAAGGGTAGATTCTTCCCCATGAGCCATTTCTAAATGGATGTAAATAGGCTTAAAGGGATGCCTGATAGATGTTTCTCTTTCCATCAAACACTCAGGTACGGGGGCTTTCTTCCATCAGGGGCCTTTTGTGGGAGGGATTTCTGCAGAGTTGTGTGCTGTAAAACCTTCTATCTGTAAGAGGTTTAACCCTTTCTGTGCAATAGTTTGTAATCACATAACCTTTAGCTCAGTGGGAATGAATACCAATTACCATTTATAAACAGTTCCTCTCATTATGCGCCTATTTATGGCATCTTTTATAGCTTGCTAATTACAAGCGCACAAAACAGAAATGTTTGGAGTTAAATAATGTAAACAGGGATGTAATTGATTTTCATGTTGAATAGTTTTTATTGATTTATTGTTAATTAACATTTTTAAAGGATCTCTTGGCAAAATAATCCATTTAATTTATTGAATATTATACTAGCTGATGGTATATTCATATTAAAATGTCACAAAAAGATTAACAGTTCCATAATACTTGCTTTTGCAACTGTTGCTGCTTTACAGATGTTACACATTCTCCCCAAACAAACACAGGCAATATATTAAATGCAATCGATTGGTCTCAGTCCAGGTCCTAGCAGACAAGTGTCCACATCACTAAAAATACCACATTCCAGTTGACACTAATTGGCCATCTATGCAGCAGGGAGGACAGGCATCTAATGGGGAGAAAAGCTGATCTCTATCACTCCCAGGGCAGGGTCCTTGGGTCAGCTGTTGAAGGACTGCGTGGGCCGAGGGGAGAAGCCTGTAGCTTTGCTAAAAAGCCTTTTCTACTGCAAAACCAAAGGATTCTGGCATCCAGGGTGGACCCTTTCCAACAAATAGACCACTGTGTCAAGCAAGCAGTCACTTAATTCTGTCATGCACATCGCTACAGAAAATGTGGTATGCTGAAGACATTTCCAGAGGTCCCCCGCACCGGCTTTTTCCAGTTTTCGGGTGGGGAGAGAAGCTGTGAAGTCCATTCAAGGGATTGTTGACAGCATTTTGGTAAATGGCAGTTACCTTCAGCTCCTGTAGACTTCACTGAAAGCTGAGGTCACTTACTCAGCATCTCCCAGGATCGAGCACGTAGCAAGGAGTAAAATTGCAAGTTGCAATCTTCATTATTACCATGCCATTATATTTTTCAAATGGGTAGCAAGAGAGTGTAATCACATCAGACCCTATTTTTTCATTAGTGAAGAAAAACATTAATATACTGTGACATGGTATTGATTTGATACAATCAATCTTTCCCAATAACAATAAAACCTTTATATTTTATTAATAGAACAATGCAGTTCTTCTCCATTACAGCACTCTTTTATTATTCTGGGTCACAGTGTAATTCTGGCATGTTTGGATTTTTATTTTTATGAATATAATGTAAAAGCCTGTAAAATAGCTCCACCAGTCTGCCAGTAGGCTTCATTTGAGGCTCCCAAGCATCTTTTATTAGATGAAATGTTACCGGTGCGGCTCCAGTCATTGATTGCTCAATGGTCCTTAGGGGTGAAGAGGGTGAGAAAGGTTCTCGCCCTTTAATTTTCTTGATTTTTTTTTTGGTGATGTGGACACTGAGACATGACCTTTCCACATGTGGGTGGACCCAGTGCTTCTAAACCCCTTCCAAATTGGGTTTTAGGTGCCTAAACTCTAGTGAAGCTCCCAGCAGACATCCACACAACAGCCTTTTGGCATCGCCTCACTTTCTGACCCCAGACTTTCCAAACTTGGTTCAAGTCAGGCGCTACATGGGCAGGAGGTGCCTGAAGCTCTGGGGCAGGCCATGGGCGTGCGCTGGAGGAGTTACACTCTGACCTTATCTCCCTGCTATTTAGAAGCAAAAATACAATACATCAAATTACTTTACTTACATTTCCACGGTAAATCCATCTTCAACTAGACTTCAGCCTGAACCTCAGAGACAGAATTCCTCCTCACGCTCTAGCCCTCAGGTCTGCATATTGGGCCAGCACAGCCTTAGGCTGGTGGTGCGCTGCATGTAATCTCCTTTGCAGTCTTCCTTCTTGGAGGATCTGCTGTGCAAAAGCTGCTCCTGCCTCACTGGTGGATGAGCTGCTGAGCAGGCTGTTCTGAGCAAATATCAATTGTCAAGAGCAAAATACAGTCTTGTCCAATTAGCATCTCCTTTCTAGTTTGCATGGTAAGTCTATTGGATCATTTGGTGTTTCTATCGACAAATATTTTTTATTCATCTTCTTCGATTAGACTGAATATTTTCCCATACAAGACTGGAGCATCATGATATTCTAGTTACCATGAGACCCCCAATTAATATAGCCAGATAGTTTCAGTAAAACAAAACTAGATGACTTTCATCACTAGCTCTTTATTCACTTTTTTCTTGAAATAAAATCTTTGTCAATCTTTTTCCTCTTCCCATTTGAAACAAGAACAATGTTGCAAGATCCCATGGTAGGAAAAGTAATCCCCATAATAAATGTGAAGGCTCCGTTTCAAAAGAGAATGTGCTTATGAAAGGTAACAGTTTATTAAAAGTCACTGCAAATTAGGTGGATTTAATAACTTTAATTAGTGCAACACTTTCTGACACAGAGCTTGAGGAGAATTCACCTGTTCGTCCCCATCTCCCTCCTGTACACCTCCATGTCTAAGGAAGCATCAGCAATTCCTCATAGTAATAGAGGAACAGCTCCTACTCGCAGCAGTGCGGAGCACAGGAGAAAACTGCTGTATCAATGAACCATGGCCACTGGCACTCCAAATTAGTAGTAAGAAACAGCATGAGTGCAAAGTAAAGCTTTCAAATATCAGAGTCAAAAGAAAATCAAGCTTAATCTCTTAATTGTTTTATATTTCTTTTAATTTCTTTTTCCTTGGTGTCACCCTACCCAGTCCAGCTCTGCTGCCTGCATCCTCAGAGACAAGGCGTCTTCTCTGTCTGGGGGCTGTGAAGTGCCCAGCGTCACTAACATCCATCAGTGAAATGAGGGAGGCTGCAGCATGCCTTGGCTCATTGAAGTCCAGCCCTGTTAAACTAGATGGAAACGTTGCTGGTAGCTCTCACATCACCCATCGAGATAGAAACGCCACTTTTGTTAGAGAAAAAAAGTACCATTCGTAATTCTGTTCTGGTCAGAGGTTTTTCCTACACAGTCTTTTACCTATGGGACATTCCAGTTTATCAAAACTGAAAATGTCTGCGTCTATGATGATTTTGACCAAACCTATTTTCATTCTCGTTCAAGAAAAAATATTTTCTTATAGGAAAAAAATACCAAATTTGGAGTGAGAGTGAAACATTTCAGTATTTTATTTTAATGACTTCTTTATTTAGGCCACATATGGTTCTGTAACTATAAGTTTTGTTTATATTTCTGCAAATTTGTTGTTATAGTATTTTGGTTTGATCTGATCAAACTTTCATTTCTCAACTTAACTGAAGAACACTTCTTAAAATTTAATTTTGGAGTTTATGATGTCACCCAATTACATCTATCCCATAAAGAGCATTTTGGAGGATGTAAGGAAATCAACAGCAGGTTAAACCCTCAATGTCTAAAAGCCCTTCCTGGGTATCAGCAAATGACCTCTCTGAAAATATACCTTTACACAGCCTTCCAAAGAAACTCCCGAAGTCACCTCTCTGGTGTCAGGCATGTCTCCCCGTTGAATTTCAACATTTTATTCCACAACTTGAAGGTGTTTGGATCTCTTCAGAGAAATGAGCGAAGGGAAGCTTTGTTGAGGGCAATGGTTCTCCACAGCCCAACAGGCAGAGGCTGCATGTATGAATAAGTAAAAAGATAAGGACTTTACTTACCTTCCTCATACTGGAAGTTTCTTTCTAGCAAATTGATTGCATAGAAAGTTTTATATGTGCATATGTGTGTATGTATTTCTATACTTTCATGGTCTTGCCTGGCAAAGAAGCATTTCTAATATGCTTTCAGATCAAGGTCCGTCAGCGTGGGCTTTTTCCCCTTTTTGCCTATTTTTTTTAACCATGGATTTAGGTTATTGTCTGCCAACATTTACTGCCTGAAGCTTCACTTTAGGCCACAGGGGAAACCCCACAGCCCCATTTTAGACAGTGCACAGATGAGAGCTGCTCTGGAGGCAGATGTGGCACCCAGAGTGTGGCTGCGTGGTGGCCACTACCATGCCACTGGTTGCAGTTGACCAGTGTTCAAGCACCAACACAGGCAGCCTGGTTCCAGTCAAGTAGAAAAGGCTGATTACATGCCTTGGCCTTCTGGATATCTTAATCACACCTAATTTATACTGGAGACCAAGTCAAATAGCTTCTGGAGACTTTGTAAAAACACTTAGCACAGTCCAAACAATAACAGCCCCGAAAGCTCACACCATAAAAATCTCTTAGGCTAAAATGGAAATAGATACTTGCAGCAGATTTTTCATTCTTTTCATAATAACAAAGATTCGAAAGAAGGGAGAAGTATCGCAGATAGGCAATTCCTTTCAGAGGGGTCTCTTTATATATCTCTACGTGAAAGCCGTTGGTAAGGGAAGAAAAAATAAAGTAATGCTCTGAAATAAAATTTGTACAGATGTAGCTTTTTTTTTTTAAATGACATCCTATTTCTCAAGAATTCGTCGTAGCCTTTAGTCAGCCTTGTTTCTTACCGTTCTCTGTGCTTTGCATGGTAATTAGCTGCTCATGTTATCAGCAGTACGATGCTCCCGGCTATTTCTTCAGCAGCCGTTGCCGTTATCCTTGGCGGCAGCTCCTCGCATCCTCCTGCCAGCCTGCATGCCTGCCCCACGCCTGTGCAGATGCTTGGCGTTCTGCAAGCTGCACCGACTGAGGAGCGAAGGTAACGGGCAGGGCATCGGAGAGGGAAGAAGCCAGAGCCCACTTCCCCCAGCAGCTCCCTGAGACTTGCCCGTATTTCGCTGATGCTTCACTGGAGGTTCAGTGAGGCAAGTTTGTTATGACAGATCGCAAAACGCAAAGGGAGGCAAATGAGCTGGGTTCATCAATGTCACGGTAAATACAGGGTGAAAGCACCTGGGCTTAGTTGGGAACAGCAGCCTCAAGACCTCTATTTTGTTTGTTTAAGTGTTTTTTTAAAAAATAATCAAAACAATTATTGCACAAGCGCACCGTGGCATGCAGGCTACTGAGACGGTGGAGGGACAGCTTTGCACAGATTGCCAGCACCGCCGACATCAGCCTTACGCAGGTGCTAGGGTTTGGATCAGGGAAGTCCACTGATGCAAATAGCACGTCAAGTGGTCTGTGCTATTTATTGTCTGCAGGTAATGCAATGGCTTCTTTTAATTCAGATATCAAGAAACATTTACCGGCTT